>CM060835.1:83032500-83225000 GCA_030762175.1 Metallyticus violacea
ATGTACCAAAATTACTTTTATAAGTGTGTTTGTGAAACTTAAAGAGAGTTTTAATGTGACGACATGATTTTTAGTGTTTTACTTTAAATCAAAATAAGACTAGTTTAAATGCTTGCTTCATGTGCATTGTAGCTTGATCTGTAAGAACTCAAGATCAAATGTTTTATATTTGGGGTACAAAAGCAGTCTATAGTGTAATGAAATTAATTTACTTGTAACACAAGTATGTTTACAAGCTAATTATTTAAATGTTTACATTTTTTATAATGATTTTATTTACCACTGTGTTTGGATACTTTGTTTCTGCTTACCAGATAGCAGGCTAAAGTTCAGATCCAGTTTGTGACAAGTGTCTTGAAAGATTTTTCCCACCCTGAAAGGGCAAAGATCAAGAATGTTAGTCACCAATGGACTATAGGCTCATTTGTAGTATTATTTCTGATTTATTAATACCAGTCTCTTGCATAACCTAAACTTTAAAGCCTGGCAATACTCTTTTAAGGCAGTATACCTTGGACATTTGAAGTGTTAGATAGTTGACTTCACTCTCCATAATGAAATTAAGTGTGACAGGAGTGCTTGAATTTAACTAGTCATCCTTGCCAACTATCACTGCGACCTCCAATACTTTGATGGTGTGTTTCATAAATTACTGCTGGTGGCAATTTGATAAATCATATTTATTTACTTGCATAAGAATGATAAGAATTTTGTATCATGAACAGTATCATCATAGATATAAGTACTCTACTAGTGCCTTCACTTCAAAACAGATTTCAATTAACACTCATACTACCTTTTATTTTTCTCCTTTACTGAACTTAGAGCTTCTTAGAGCTTGTTAAAAAAATTTCAGTTATTGTAATCCATTTTTGAAGTTAGCAGCATAGATCATGAATATGAATTTATTTCAATATAACATTACATTACAATTGGCATATTTTCGTTATTTCACAGTTTAGGGAATGCTATTACTAAGTTCTTATTATATTAGCACCAATTATATTACAAAATAACTAACATACCCTGCATTTAATCATCAAAAGTTGCCTACTTATTCTGTTTCCAGTTCTCATACATCATAACTCCAGGTTTTTGATGCATTTGGAACTGAATTTCATTACTTCCATTCTTATTCTAACTTTTTTCTCTCTCTTTCTAATCCCTTATATCTAAACTCTCTTTTCCTATGGGACTTCTAAACTTCCTCCACCATTTATCCTCAACCGAACTATTCTCCCATTGTTTTTATATTTTTGATTCATAATATCTTCCTCATGAAAATTTCACCCTCAAATTTATTCCATTTCTCTTTCTGCACCTGTAGTCTCCACCCTTTGTTTGCTCACAATATAAAATGCTATGGTATTCATTATCAGATTTCCCATATATGGGACAGCAAAGATTATAAAAAATAACAAGCACATGATACAGATATCTAAGAAAACAGAATAATAGGGTTATTAATTGTATGATTACTTGCTTCAATGTGTAAAGCAAAATCAAATGTTTTTATAATTATTTTAGTCAGAACTCTACAGTTCTTAGTTGCAGCTTAGCATAAACTACATGTCTGCTGTCATAACCTATTATTAAAACATTTCTTTTTCAGGCCTGCAAATGGTGATGCTTCTCAAAGAAGTACTGAAAAGCAGTTAGCTTCATCTGCAAAAGACAACATTGCTACTGACATAGATATAGTTAAAAGTGATGTTGGGCAACAAGCAATTGCTCTTCCTAGCGCAAGTAACAGCACTAGAAAAGTAGTAGTTCCCCATAAACAGCAAGTTGAAGTTCATGCAGTTCATCAAAAGGACAAGAACAGAAGACAGGCATACACTGAAAGCTCAGCTATACAGAATGAATTAGGAAATGGTATAAAAATATTAGCCAGAAAAGATGGCATTTCTGGTTCTGAAGTCCTTCCAGCAAAGAACTCATTTGAGTTTAGTTCAAAACAGAATGGCTTTTCTGAATATAATGCTATTCCAGAAAAAGATGCCATTCCATCCGCAAGAGAGGCAGCTGTACAGACCCCAGACTGGGAAATTCCTTGTTGCAGGCGATTTATGTATGTATTTTATATTAGACCATAGAGAATTGTTAATGAGGACGTCATTTATAATTTGTTAAATAAGTGGGTTAGATTGCACTTGCTTTTTTATTTGCTCCAAGCCAATGCATTATTAGATTAGATACTGTGGTCACTGTAAACAAATTACTAATAATTTCAGGGAATAGTTTTTGTGTGTGTGTGTGTTTGTTTTGTTTGCTGGTGTCCTGAAATACTCGTGCATAAATGCTACCATGTGGTCAAATTTAAATGGAATCTTATGTCACTTCATGGCATCATAGTTACGCTTGCCAAGTCTAATCGAAGCCATTAATCTAACTATTCTTTTTTTTTTATAAAAACAGAAATAAATAATAGAGAATAAAATAAATAATTTTTAAAGATTTTGCAAGAATTTTAGTTTTTATTGTTAATCAGTATCTGTTTGTAATTGGGCATATAAATTAGCAATCTATTTTATTGACATGATATATTACTTCATTTAGTCATTAAATAAAATAAATGAAATGTGACATAATGTACATTACTAATCACATTGGCATCTTGGTTATGAATATGATTAAATTGAGATATACATTTTGTCAATTGCTGTTTATGGCAATTATTGTGCAAACTAGTAAATGAACATAACATACCTTTGTTGAAATTGTGGTTAATTGGCCACAAATTTATTAACACACTGAAATATATCATAATGATACTCCTCCCGAAAATTCTTAAATTTAATTAAGTTTTATTATAATAAAAACATGAATGAAATTTATTTTTAGTTAAGATGAAAATAAAAACCAAAGAACAGGTTCATTGTCAAAAAATGTTGTTTATCAATGTCTGGAGGGCTGAACTTGGTGCATAATAATTTGAAAAATGAAATCCACATAAAATTTAACACACATTAATTGCACTTCATATGAACTCCTAAGGTTGCTGAATTGTACATTTTGCAATTGTTTTTTTCCCTCCATAATATTCAGGAGACCTATGTAATGGCTGTTAAAGTTGCATACCAGACACAAAATTTAATGGCTTAAAGACGGGGAACCTGAGAAATGTAATGTCCATTAAGAAATTGCCTCTACATTGCAACATTGTTGCTTCAGAAGCCATGAACACATTTAAATGTACTTGGAATAAAACAACTCATTTGTACCTATAAAACTTAAAAAGAAAAACGGTTAACAGTTCGAATACACACGGTTATGTATTTGAACTGGTCTTTTAACAGGGAAGGAAAAAAATATTTCATTATTGCAGTCAAGTTCTCTTTCATATCTAACCTGTGATTACAACAGCTTAAGCAGACCTCCACATGACAAAAGATAAAAGATAAGCCGTAAGTTTTCGACTGAATACGCATTATTAAGAATTTAGATACAAACAATGCAGGTGATAGAATTACTAAGAATTACTGGATTTCTAGAGTGTGACATGTGAAATAACAGCAGGAAGAAATTTCTGTAAATAAATAGCACGGATGAAATACTTCAGCCAATAATTATAAACCTGCAGGAAGAAAATGATAATTCTGGGGTCAATTTAAGTAACAGTGAAGATGAAAGAAATGCTGTAGTGAGTATTGTGCCAGGCATTCTGTATGCATTTTATCACTATTAATGTACTATGATCTCCATTTATTTCATTATTTATTAAGGATTGCACATGATATATGAATCCTGTACTATTTTAAATCTATGAATGATTAATCTCACACATTTCTTTCTCTTTCCTGCTGAACATCACCATGCCCTTTTAATGTGCAAGAATGTCATATAACTTACTCTTGGTATGCACTCATATGCCATTAAATTTGATGTGTAGAGAAATGATTGCATATCATGTAAACTACATTTTATTTACAAATGCATTACAAGCTGATTTAATCTTAAATTGAAAACTTTATGAGGACTTGAATCTGCCAAAGTGTGTAATTCTCTCTCTCTCTTTCTCTTTTTTTTTTTTTATAAGGACCATCTAGTCAGGAACTTATATATTTTTTTTTTAAATCAAGTTGAAAATCTCATCAAAATTTACTTAAGTAAAAATACTTTTGCATATTAGGATGATAAGTTGGATAAAAATTTATATGTTAAATAAATTCTTTGAAGCATAAGTTTGTATTTAAACATTGAATAATTATTTGGTACTTTTCTGTTAAAACACTAATTGAAAGATATTGTGAATCTGCCATAGGCTGTTGAGATATCAGTTATTGCAATTTTGTATATTACAACTCTTTTCATTGAAGTGCATTGAAGTGCTTAACATTGCATTGAAGTATAAACATAGCTGTAGATCAGGTGGTGGTGGTGGTGGTGGTGGTGGCGGTGGCGGTGGCGGTGGCGGCGGCGGTGGCGGCGGCGGCGGCGGCGGTGGCGGTGGCGGTGGCGGTGGCGGTGGTGGTGGAGGATTCAAGATGTTTGCATTGTGTGATGCTGAAGCCTACTGTGAATAGCAACCTCCAGGATCATATCAAGCATAAAATACTCCTATGGAAAAGCCTTGTTTATATAGTAACTGTGAAGAAAAACAAATGGGAAATTTCACATGAATTTTTACCATGTAAACTGAGGGAAGTTGGTGGCTTTCTGGATTTCAGGAGCAGAAGACACTAGTGTTTTATGTTAAATGGGTGGTACTGAGAAGTACAATAAAACTTAGGGGTAAAAAGATATATATTGAGCAAGATTGTGGGAAAGAAGAAAGGGAATATAGGGTTACTTTGATTACTTACTGAAGCAAATGAAAAAAGCCAGAGACAAAGGCCAAATTGCATATCTTGAATCTTGAAAGAAACAGGGTATGAATGAACAAAATACAATAGCTATGGGCTCAGCAGAATCAAAGTCCAGGAAACCAAATTGGCAGTGAAGAAAGAAATGGCAAGAGGAGAGAATGGGAAAGACGAACAGCATGATGCATTGTAGTCTCTTCAACGACTAAGAATTGAGGATATTTAAAAACAGGAAATATGGACAAATCTCAATGCCAAAAAATCTCTGAAATTATATAAAAAATGTCTGGGGAAAAGAAAAATAAATTGAATTCTGTGATAAAACAGAAAGGGAAGGACTGGCATGCTTTAGAACAGGAATAATATATTTAAGTGGAATAAAAATGTTATATTAAGGGGCTATGTCCTATGTGTGAAGAACCAGATAGTACTTGGCATTGTATTAGAATGTAAGCAAACCAAGTTTTGAAGGGAACAATAATAAAGGGGGAAAATTACCAAATGAAATAAGAGGCAGAGGAATTTTAAATCTAAAATCAAATGAAAATACATTACACCATAGTTTTCAATTTTTATCAATAATAGGTTAATAGATACACTATCGAGCGCCTTTGATAAATCAAGAAAGAGTCCCATCACTGTTTCCCCATTGTCCAAGTGTGCAAATACTTCATTGATTAGCTCTGCCATAGCTGTGAGTGTTGAATGATTTTTCCTAAAACCATGCTGAGTATTATGTTTATTGAAGAAACTGACCAATATCTGATATTATAACTTTCTCAAGTACTTTACCAAATAGAGAAATGAGAGTAATAGGCCTGTAGTTCATAATATTGTGCCTATCTCCCTTTTTAAAGATTAGTCTGACTATACTTATCATTAAACAATCAGGAAATGTACTTATATCAATTGAATAATTTATTAGGTATACTAATATACATAAGTTCCATTTTACAGTACCTAAGAATTTTAGGAGAAACCTCATCCCACCCTGAAGATGATTGACATTTTAATTAATGAATTATTTTGCTTATTTCTGTGTGTGATGTGTAACCGAAGTATATTCAGTATGGTATGGTGAGCTGAAAATTATAAGATTTAAATTGATTATGTGTAGGTTCCTTCATATTTGTAAAATAATAGTTAAATACATTACATATTTCTCTTAGTGTATGTATAATTTGTTCATTCATATTTACAGTTATGTTTTTCTTTTGACTTTTCTAATTCTTTTGCCTATTCACAATGTTCCATGCAGTTTTAACCTTATTTGATGATTCTGAAATTTCACTGCTATATGATTGAGATATCTGTCTGGTGAGCTTTAGTATACTCCTTGTTCGAGGTTTATAGTTATTATAAATTTCAAATTTTGTCATTTTATAAAACTCATACGTGCATTTTGCCCTCTCTCTTAGCATTTTATTTCATAAAGTAATTGAATTGAATTGATTTTTTTTTCTGAACATGCCAAGTTTAGATGTAGGTGGAATGTATCAATGAAAGAATCCTATTTCTTGTTTGGTTGTTAAGTATACAGAATCCCATTTTTCCAATTTTAATATATTCCTTAACTTTCTTAGATTTGTGTTACTAGTCTGTCTTATTTGTATGTGTATCTCCCTTTCTACCTCAAAATTATAATTAAGTATATCTATAATTTCTGCATAATGATCAGATATGTGATATTAATTTACAGATGCATAAACTGATTGAACTTTAAATTTGTTATTATATAGTCTATTGATGTAGCAGATATAGAAATTATCCTAGTTGGGCAATTAATTACATCATGCAGGTTATAGCTTCTTAATACGTTGCAAAGTAGCTTGTACTCATTAGTGTTGTGTTTTGAGTTTATGTTGATATCACCTAGTATAACCACAGTTTGCTCTTTCATCATAATTTTGCTTAATAACTCATCAAGTCCTTGTAGAAAGTCACTTACGTTGGAACTTGGATCTATATATGCTTGTTATAAATTATTACCCATCTCTGTTGATAATTTAATTGCTGCGCTTTGTAATGTCATTTCTATAGAATGTTTTTGTATCCATTCTTGAGAACTATATGCAATATTATTCTGTACATATATTGATACCCTTCCCCTTTATGGTCTTTCCTACTAAAGTTAGCTCCTAAATCATAACCTATTAAGTTTGAAAATTTAATCTTATTATCTAAAAGATCATGTTCTCTGAGTACAACTACATTTGCTTTGCAATCATTGAGCATTACGTTAATGGCATCTGTTTTATTGGATAAGTACTGGACATTTTGGTGAAGAACTCTTAATGTTTTATTGTTTAGGTTTGCTGTAGTTCCTTTGAGGACATTCAGTTTTCCGACTGAAAGGTTATTTCCCCACTTGGTGACAAATGAAGAGGGTTGCTTAGTTTTTTGTTTATGTATTTTGCTCTTTGACTATATAATTTTTCCCATTTGAATTTAAGTGTAGGCCATACTTAGCATGTAGATTTTAGCCTAATTTGCTTATGTCAATCAAGTTTACATTGCTAAATTTAGAGCATAGAAGCTTTAGGTTATTTTTCCTTATTTCTTTGTTTATACAAGAATTATGACTTAAATCATACCTATGGGGTATTTTTGCTATAACTGTTTGCTTTTCTCTAGGGTAATTTGTGAATACTTTTTCCATCTGACCAATCATCTCTTTCGCCTCGTTTTTGTATACATCGTTTGCACCTGCTATAATGACTGTTACATCTGCCTACTGTTACTCAAAACACTATTTGCTGTATGGATAAGTTTAGTGTTTGGTTTGACGTAGCCTACTACATTTATGCTGCATAGGCAGCCATGCAATTTCACTGCTGTTTTGAGCATGACAATCACCATGTACAGCTATTTTCACTTTCTTTGGGCTCTTCCTTGTAGCACTTCATTTACACACTTGCTCCACTGACAAATTGTGTACCTGGTCATCTATTGGACTGTAGAAGTTAGTTGTGGTAATGTTCGGATCCGGTATTTTTTAAGATTTCGCTGTTTTTCTTGGCTTTTCCCATTTTATTTCTTCCTCTCTTAAGGAGAACAATTTCTTGTTTTTCCTGTTTTAGATTTTCTGTTTCTCTATGTACTTATTTTAGATCTTTGTTTAATATTTCCATGCGCTTGAAGGCTTTATTATTGCTTGTTTGAAGAGTGTACAGGATCAGATATTCTTGTGATTCCTCATTTCAAAATAATATCTAGCTTGCTGGTGGTTCAAACAATGCGTTATTTATTAGCTAATAATACAAGTATACAAGAAAATGTAATTATTACCATTATCTATATTGCAACAATTTGAACACTAGAAACTTAAGTATGACATGCCACGACAACTTGTGCAATCCTATTGCAAAAAAAGATAATTTCAATTGTAAAATCTGTTTTAAAATTCATCTATAAATACTATTGATATTATTTAGCTGCAGGTATTGGAGTAATTATAGATGCTATTGGCAAGTAAGAAATTAATCTCCTGCTCTTTTCTTTATATTGAAAAAGCAATAATTTAAATTTTGATGTTATTAAAATTAACAAATAAATCTGAGATGTTAATTTCAAGGAATTTTTAAAACTGAAATATAATTGATATGATATACAAAGGAAAAAATGTGAATAAAGCATGAAGATAAAATATCTACAGTTAATAAGAAAAAGCTTTGCTCATACAGGTCTCAAGATGACAAAGAAAAGGATGCCAAGAATGCTGGTATTAGTCAGAGGTCTGTCACAACTGGTGCTGTAGCTCCACCTAATTCCCCTTCACAGCTTAGCCAATCTGTTGTGTCTAGGACCACTAGACGTCATCACTCAGAAGGCCGTAAAACACCTTTTGCCATGTTTGGTTGGAACAGTACTGGTAACAGCATGGCGGTAAAGAAAACTCACAATGTATGTGCTCCAGAGAGTGAGGTAAAAAATAATATAGTCACTTTGCTCTTACAGAGTTTCTAGTATTGTGTTATAATGAATGTTAGAATTCTTCATGAACAGGGTACATTAATATATTTCCTATTGGAATTTATTAAATATGTAACTCCACTTACACAGTTAATAATATAACTAATGTATAAGTAAATTGATTTAGTGTGAACGTATTTAATAAATTCTAATAGGATATATTACCATCCATTATCTATATCTTCCTAAATACAATTTAAAATATTTTAATATTTATTTGGAAGCTAATAAGAATTTTGATATGGTATTTCCAAAAATTATTCTTATATTAAATTGCATCTATAACATATTGTGGCATTTGATTTTTTCTTTTTTACTATAAATTTTCTTGTATTTACTTTATTTAATTTGAATATGTTCATACTTGTATAAATGGCAGGTAAGGCAAATGAAGATTATTAACTTTAAGATGAATGATATATTTTAAAATTTTTTTAAAAAAATTACAATAATCATATTTAATTTTGAAAAAGCTATTAATCTTTTTTCAAGTTAATTATATGATTGTGAAGCATAAGCATATTAGCAAAAATTGAGTATTGCTATCTTCTCTCATCTTGCACCTACTAATAACATGCATGTGTGCAATAGATATGTCAGTAGCTGGAAGGCTTTAGGTAAAAGTGCGAGGAAACAGATTTATTTTATTTAAGGATGCTCTTCAAAATCTTTAGTCATTAGCATCCCATCCTATTCAGAGCATGAAATGACCAATAAATTTTGCTCAGAGGCCTGTTCTTTCAGGCTTGAGGTTCTCTTATATACTGTAAATCTACAACAAGGACCAGTGGCTTTACTTCCTTTAAGAAGGAAGCCATCCATACTCATGAGTTTTACACCCTAAAATATCCACTGACCCTGGTTGGGTGAAAACAGTGAATATATGAATGGGCCATTTAAACTAAGTGGTTGATGGATAAAGTTTAATGCTTGAAATTTAAATTAAAAATACACATGTGTATCCAAAATATCGAGGATGCCAAAAAATGTGTACACACTTTCACAATAGATATCTATTTAATATATTTCATAGTTAGACCAAAAAACAACAGTAATGTGTAGTATGATGATGTGTAAACAGACGTGACTCACATTATGATAGCGTTGGTATGCGACAGGTAAATCAACAATGAACAAATGAAGCCAAGATTATTGTATGACTTTCTGTAAACAGATGTGACTCACATGAACGTTATGCTAGCATTGCTACAACAAAATGGAGCTAAGACTATCATTTAAACAGCGGAAAGCAATTTTGAAGTGGTAATGGAAAACTGAGAACGTTATTGAAGTTCAAAGGCAATGGAGACATGTGCACAGAGGAGAACTGCCAATGCGAATAATGATTGCACTCATTCAAGATAAATTTGAGACTCATAGTACCATATACGATGTTCACAAGGGCAGATCTGGGAAACCTCGCACAGCAACAAGCCCCGTGTCCTCAGCTATGGTTTTGGAATGTTTTAAGCACTCACCACTGAAATCTACAAAGCATGTGCACGTGAATTTCCACTGCATTCTCCGGATCTAACTCTGTTGAACTTCTACCTATGGGGAACTCTTAAGCATGTTGTATACCGTTGGTCCTGGTGCTGTAATGGTAACCATACTTGCCTTCTAAACCCAAGATTGCGGGTTCAAATCCGGCCAGGATCGATAGATTTTTTTCAGGCGTAAAAATCCAGTATGGCTTCCTTTGGAAGGGAAGTAAAGCCATGGGTCCCGTGTCATACATTTACGGCACGAAAAAGAACCTCAAGCTTGAAAGAATAGGCCTCTGAGCAAAATTTGTCAGTCGTTTCATGCCCTGAATTGAATGGGATGCTGATGACCTGAGATGTTACAGAGAATCCGTAAATAAATCAAATCACTCAACAATCGATCAATGTTGTATACCGTAGAAAACCAGCTACACTGGCAGCACTTTGGGAAGAAATTGAAATGGCATGTGCTGCAATCGCTGAGAATGCTTTTGCAAACATCACTTCATCAGTATTTCAACGTACTCAGAAGTGTATCAATGCCGATGGTGGGCATTTTGAGCAACTGTTGTAACTGTAAAAGTCTAAGATGATTAGTGCTCATCATTTTCTGTTTGTGTGAATCCAGTTTTGTTATGTTAACACAGTTTTTTCTTTGCTTGAAGTGTGTATACATTTTTTGGCACCCTGTTATAGGTATGAGAAGGGCATCTTGTGTACATCAGGAGACTGTACGATCTGTGTGAATGCTTTATGTTCAAAGTGTATGTCATATGTTATATGGTCATTCAGATCACTGAAGTGTGTGACCAGGTTTTATGTAGTATTTTGTAGAGAGTCCTAAGTTAGCAGTGAAGGAGAGAGGTTGTGTTTCTTGAGAGCTGGATAAGAAGTTGAAAATTGACATAAGTAACAATGGGAATCAACATATAGATTTATAGAGTAAGAATAGGTCTGTTCGGTGGTATAATGTGGAGTCTATTTAAAAAAGAAGTACAGCATGGAGAGATGGGGAATTTTTTTGCTGTGGTGTAATTGGTGAGCTACTGATCATTGGAGGAGTAGAGGTCAATCCTGGGCCTGGTGATTACGGAGTAGGTAAAGAAATCGGAAACATATTGCATGGAAGAAAGATTGGGGAATAAAATGAACGTGGGGAGAGAAATTAAAAATGAAATCAAAATTGAAATGCAAATCATGAAAGCAGAAGTCCAAGTCATCAAAAGAAGAGTACAAACTTTGGAAGAAAGATATCAGAAATTTAATTTGGTAATACCAGGGGTAGTGGAAAGAAGAGGAATGTGGCCCATTCAGGAAGTGAAAGAGATTTTGGAAGGGAGGTTGGAGATGGTTCTGAATGGTTGGAAAATTGCTGAAGCTTTTCGAGTTGGGAAGAATAGAGGGAGAAGGATGATTGTGATTAGATTTGTAACCATGCAAATTGTTTATGAGGTTTTAAACAGATCAAAGAAATTAAAAGGGATGAATTTGTTTATTAATAGAGATTTATCCGTGGAGCAGAGAATTCTGTAGAAAGAACTAGTGCAATGGATGAAGAAGGATTGGAGACAAATGCGCGTACATACGTAACATACAGCCAGCTGTTGAGTTCGAAAATAATCTAAGAGACATCATCCAAGGAAATAAAGAAACGAGTCAGTAAATTGCAACAAAAAGGGAAACAGACGGACAGGAAGTCCAAGGGTTGAAGTGGAGCCAGATCAACATTTTGGCAGGGTGAATGGGAGTTCACGTGCAGTCGAAGAGGGGGGTGGATGAGTCACAGATGAGGAGAATTTCACTGGATAAGAGGGAGTTGGCCTCTGCTGCCCAGTTGGCAAGGGAAAGTAGGTCAAGACCACAAGTGGGGAGTAAGACGGTACCAGCTGAATCCAAGTAAAGTTCCTCTAACGTCTTACCCACTACAGGAAGGAGTTTATTGCAAATTGAGAATTATGGTCATAGTGTGTCTGGTGCTGCTGGAGGGGAATATCGGGAAGTACTGCCTGTCAGTGTCAGTCAACATCCCAATAGTGGAAGAATGCTCAGGAGCAAGGGCCAGTTGAATTCATTTAGGTTCCATTCTGGTTTACAGTAGCGTGAGGAAGAAAGAGGGAAGGTTGTGAAACTCGGTTTTTGGAACAGTGAAGAAATACATAGAGGAATGAATGTGAATTGTTTCAAGGAAATTTTGAATAAGGTCCATGTGTTTATGCTAGCTGAAACGTGGTTAGAGAGCAATGAGTGTATTAAGGTTCAGGGGTATGATTTCATTGGCAAGCAGGGTTTAAGGAAGAGTATTAAAGGTTGAGTTTCTGAAGTTTTAGGTTTGCTGCTGAGTATTCTTGCAAGCAAAGTGAAGGAAAGGCAGTTAAAAATTAGTGAGGTTATGTGGGTGTTAATGCAAGAATGGAACATGTGCATTGGTGTATTGCACAATTTGCCCTTAAATTCGAAATTTCACAACCTAGATCTCTTTCAACAATTAGAAATGGAATTATTAAATATAAATACAGAATTCCCTTTAATAAACATGTTAATAGGAAATTTGAACACAAAAATGGGAGAGTTGGAGATTAAGGAATTAAATGTGTGGGAAGATATGGGGAGAGATGAATCTAGCAAAAAATGGATAGTGTGTAGTAAAGACAAAGTTGTGAATGAAGAGGGGCTAAAACTAATTCAGTTTTGTAAGAACAATGGCTTTGTAAAGCTAAATGGTTGCTGCAGGGAAGATGAAACTGGTGAATTTTACATTTACAAGTACATGGGAACAGAATGTTATGGATTATGTTTTGTGGAGCAATAGTATTTTGTGTAAAGTCCGAGAATTCAAGGTAACGAACATGCTTGGGATAAGTTCCCATTTTCCACTAATTATGGCATGGTGCAGTGAAGAGTGCTTTGACAGTAGAAGAGAGGATGCAGATGCATGTGGATCTGGTACTAAGATAATTAGCTATAAGTGGGCTTCTGGAAGGGCTGTGGGTTTTATGAGATGCAGCAATGGCTGGGGTGTGTGTACACAGAATTAATTTAATGATTTGCCTGGGTATAAGTAATGAAGCTGTAGAACTGTGTGAGTTTATACTTAAATGGGTGAGAAGTGATATGATTATAAGCAAAAGAGGGAAAAATAAAGGTTATGATAATTGGTTTTGGTGAAGAGTGTAGAGGAATGAGATATATAGTATGGGAGGCAGTTACTAGATGCAGAGAGAGAAATGAAATGGATAGGGGCATTATAATCCAATTGAGTAACAGATTAGGCAGCTGCTCGAGCACAAGATGCAAGAGTGGGGGATAGCTAGAGCTGTGGATAAAAGCAAAAGCTGGATTCAGAAAGAGGGTAGCAAGCTTGACAGATTATTAATCAATGTGGGAAAGGGGGAAAGAAATAACATAGATATAAGTTCAAATAAATGGATCACACATTTCCAGAGTTTGTTTGTCGTGGAAATTAAGGGAGGGGGAAGTTAGAATTTAGAGATTTTTACTAAGCAGCAGCATCTCATGCATCAACATATAGAATTTTTTTTTCCAAAATAAACACAAATAAAAAAAACATTATTTTTAAATATAACAATTCAAAAATTCCTGAAGGCACTAACTCCAATTAAAATTTATTCCAATTTGATTGACTCAGCCCCCCAGTCCCCAGTTCATCAGCAGCTACCTACTGGAATTATCCAGGGGACCAGGCTCCGATCCAATCAAAAATAAAACAAAACATTAAAAGTAATTTATACTTTCAATACAGTATTAAACCTTGCTTTTTTTTTCTTTTTCTTTTTTTAATTAAACTCATTTGGCCAAATTTCTATCCTTCAGAGTTGCTTATCCCTTAAGACCTTATACACACTAACATTGTGATTATTGGTATATAAGGATCCTGTTTAACTGATACTAGATAACTAGTCCCATGCCCTCCCCTACTCATTTCATCCTCATTTCACTATCTGGCAATACTATTCTCAAGCACATTTCCTAAGTATTTTACACCCATATTTTTGTCTTACCTTGCATATGTATTTTCCCAGTTCCTTAATGTTTTCATCTGATTTTAAATTTAAAATGCTTCTACCTCTTATTTCATCTGGTAAGTTTTCCACTTTCGTAATAGGAATTGTTCCCTCCAAAACTTGGTTTGCTTGCATTCTAGTATACAATGCCAAGTACTATGTGGTTCTTCACACATATATTTCCCTTTTGTGTATCCATTTTTTAATTTAGTTAAATATTTTACTCCTGCCAATCCTTCCCTTTCTACTTATCACAAATTTCAATATATCTCTCTCATCCCCACATATTTTTAGTGTACTATTTAATTTCAGAGATTTTTTGGTGTTAAGATTTGCTCATATTTCCTGTTTTTCAATATTCTGAATTCTCATTGTTATCTCTTTTCAAAATCCTTTACCCAATCTTTCTCCCTCATACCATACTAGTCCCATGCCCGCTTCTTATAGGATATTTTGGAATTTAGATAACCAAGAATTTTTCCTTGTGCTTCCAAACACTGATTAATGATATTCTCCTCCTCTAGTCTCCCTGTTCTATACCAATATTTCAATACTCTTTCTATGACCTTGCTTTTTAGCCCAATCTTCCTAATTCCATTAGGGCAACCTCGTTAGGTGAAGATCTAGGTAATCCTAGGACAATTCTACAAAATAATCTATTTAACCCTTTCTATCCTTCATCTGGCCCCCAAATTTCTATGTGATACATCATTCTGTTCTCCAAGGTAGCTAGTGAATTCTCATATCTGGCATAAAGTTGAGTAGTAATGGAGGTTGGGAAAAACACTGGCAATGGTAAAAATATTTATATAGGATGCCAGCAATGAATATCAAGTGGTTTAAAAGGTTTTATTTTGCCTTGGTTGAATCACAGTGGATTTATGGAGGAGAAATTTGGGATATAGAGGAGGGATGGTGTATTTTGGATTTAATACTAAGAATTTTCTGTATATTAATTTTGGGATTCCCAATAATACTGCAAATGCAGGAGCATTGATAGAGTTAGGAAAGGTAAGTGTCAGTTAATGATGGAGAAAGTATTGAAATATTTATTTAGGGTTCAAGAGCTATTGGACACTGACTTTGTGAAAATATGACTGAAATATCAAGGAAAAAAATTAGGTATAATGACTAATACCTGGTCGAACAAAATTGGGGAACAGTTATTCAGAAATGGGTTAGTAGATTTTTGGATTAAAATTGGACATTTTAGAAGAGGTTGTTGGGGGGAAGTGAGATCAAGAATGGAAAATATGGATAGACAAGTTTTATTTGCCCAGATTAGAGAAAAGCTAACTAGCATATTATACGGAATTAAAAGATGATCCAGAAAAGGAGAAATATATATTTTTGCAAGAAAAGTGAAAGAGAAGGGATGGCATGGTCTTGATTAGGTGTTTGGAAATTAAGAAGAATGAGGGAAGATGTTATTCCAGGAATGTCCCATGTCCCATCTGTGGGGAGAAGGAAGGTGAAATTCATATTATCTTCCAATGTAAAGCCATAAATGTTTGGAGGGAAAGTTTAATTAGTAAGAAATGGTTAATGAGGAATAAAGGAATTGTATTCAGAAATATTTTTGAAGATCGAGAGCAGATACCTAAATTAGGGGAGTTTTTATGGAAGGTAAAAATGAAATGGAAATGGTCAGTTTAAAGTTATGTAATTTAGATAAATTTTAGATGATAAAGAATTATCATCTATGATTATGAAAATATCATTGGTCTGAAAACAGTTGGGAGTGAAATTATATTAAATTTATTGAATTATTGAGCTTGATATATTGGAAATTGCTATAGAAAGTGAATACATATAGCATTATATTTGATATTTCGGAAATAAAGTAATTAGAGTTTATAGGGATTATAGTTAGCTGACAAAATAATTAGTACAAGAAGAGTAAGTCAAGTATTTATTTTAGTGCATTGGTTGGGTGGGACCCTAGGCCCCTGGAATTCCAGTAGGATGCTGCTGATAAACCAGGGGCTGGGAACTTTGGTACTTGGAACTGGCCCCCAATAATCTAGAATTTAGATAAAGATGTTAGTATAAATGTACTGTTAAGATGAGGCCCTGTTGTAGTTTTTTTTTGAATTTTTCTTAGCACTTTTATAAACTTCATATTCCATTATAGTAGATGTTTGAGAAAGAAAAGAACTTAATTGTTTGTAGAGACTGTGGCTAGCTGATAAAATAATGGTATAGGGACAGTAATTGAAATATTTTATTTTAGTCCCCTTGGTTGGGTCAGAGCCTAGTCCCCTGGAATTCCTGTGGGCTACTGTCTGATGCAATCAAGACAAAAATTTTGTACTTTATTTAATTATTTAGAATTAGATAAAGGGTTAGTATAAAATGATAATTGTATTAAAATTTATGTAATCATGTAAGGGTACACCTAAAATAACCTGGGCCAGATAGATGGAGACCCTTGTAATTTGTATTTTTCTTAGCACTTTCAATAAATTTCAAATTTCAAATGTATTTTGTAGTAGTTATATTGAAATTTAAATTAAAAGTACATGTGCATAAAAAATATAGGTATGAGAGGGGTATCTTGTGCCTTTTTTATGTGGTCTCTGTCATAGGTCATTCAGATCGCTGAAGTGTGTGACAAGATTTTTATAGTATTTTGTGGTAATGTTTTTAAAATATATTAATGTAGTAAATATTTTAAGGAAAACAGGTGCTCAGCTGTTATGTTTTTATGAGATATAGGCTGACTGGAACTCTCCCCCTGAATTTTTATGAAAAAACTTGGTTGGCAAAGAATGTCCAGTTAGCAAGAATATTTGGCAAGAAGAAACCTTGCAATTTGTTTATTCAGGAGAGCATAGATGTTCTTTTTTTAATACTGTGGATTTGGTGATTGGTTATGAATGTTTGGAAGATTGTTATATAAATTTTTCAATTTTGACTGGAAATGTGTCTTAGGAATACATTGAAAAATATTCACTAGAAATTTATAAAATGTATAAATAAAAATATATGTGAGGAAGTGAAAGGGGAAGTTAGAGGATTTAAAAAGAGCAAAGTAGCAGATATTGATGGTTTACCGGTATAATTTTTGCAAGCTTGGTGCACTATGTTTAAGAGGCTGCAATATTTAATGAGATTACTAAATATAATTAAAAATAGTAAAGTAATCCCATAGAGTTTGTTGATAGCAATTGATAGATATTCTGTTTATAAAGGAAAAGGAAATGAAGTTAATATAAGCAGTTACAGACACATAACACTTATATAAAATATGAGTAAGATATTTACAGGGATTTTAGCATTAGAATTCAAAAGTCATCAAAGGATAAACACCTAATATTATAATTTCAATCAGGATTCAGAAAGGGTCATAGAACTGTGAATAATGTGCTAATTTTAAAAACAATAATAAATATTTAGCAAACAAACTTGGGATTACATCTTTTATATACCTAGAAATGGCATACAAAAGAATAATATGAGAAGCACTTTGGTATAAGATGTCAAAGATGTGTTTTAGTAAAGAGATAGTGAATTTATTGAAAGCATTATATCAATATAATATATTTTGTATAAAATAGGGAAGCTGTGAATTTTTAATTTTTTTTGTCTTTTTCTTCTCCCCTCTCTGTTGCTATTGTTGTGATTTCTTTAATAAGATTTTGTCTCTTGACTTCTGTACTTTATTGTGAACAAGTTCTTTACTAAATCAATTTTTAATTGCTGTTCTTTCTATATGCTTGCATTCTTTCTTGTTAATGGGTAGGTTAATGAGACTGTGTATTAAGCTGTTGATTAATGCATGTTGTTTTTGGATTAAATCCATCGACTTTGATATGATTGTCTGCATGCACGTTTTTTCTGTAGATTCTTCTAGGTGGATGGATGATTTATTATTTTAATGTCCAAGAATGGCAGCAAGTTGTCTACTTCTGTTTTGCATATCTAACAATGTATTTTTCTTTTATATTCAGAAGTTAAGTTTTATGGTGGTGTTAATGTGCAGAATGCAAAAATATCTGTATTGAAAAAAACAAAGAGAAACATGGGCACACAGTTAAAAGAACACTTCAGGAACATAAATACAAACAAATGGAGAAATCAGTGGTGGCACCTCATTTCTGGACAAAGAACCAAAACATAGTGGAAAAAGAAAAACTATTAGTCAGCACAGGAACTCACAGAATGTAAGAACTGGGAGAAAATTTACGAGTATAAATACAGAGACAAATTAATGAACTTCGACACTTCTATGGATGAAAACATAAACTTTCATCACACCTCACCAGAGCAGAATGTGCATCCTCAAAGAAATACCATGAATTATCCATTAGTTTACAATTAGCTGAATGGTCTGCAAAACATATTCTAACTATAAACAAATAAGGCAAAAAGAGTGTGTAGTTCCATTCATTCAGTTAACACTTCAAGTTAATACATGATGAAGTACAATTACTTGGAAGCTTGTAGAAAACAGTGACCATGATAGTGAAAGTGAGCAATCAGCTAATGATGAAGTCTCAGCTATTGTAGGACCTAACTGCATAGGATGAAAAAATGTAACAATGTGAAAAGTTCACACTCCTTCGAGAAATCAATAACGAAGAGCAAGAAATATTATACTGCATCCTCCTGGTGTAAAAGATGCAGCAAAAGAATCAAATAGTATAATGGATAGCTGGAAGGGTTTCCCCATCCCCCTTATTTATTGAAAAAATGGTAGAATATACAAATATAAAACTTGAGCAAATTTGCTTGAAATACAACCATTTTTGAGATGTTTTGAACACAAATGTTGATGAAATAAAGGCTCTGTATTGGACCCCCTGATTTGGCAAAGTTCATAAAGTCATCACATCAGCATACTGAGAACCTTGGTTAATTGATGCAACTGCTCTTGAGCATTTTCACCTGATAATGAGGAACAATTGCTTCTTTGTATTATTTCATGCTCTTTGACTTGGCAAAATTAGAACAAGGCAGAAAGAAAACTTCTTGCTCAAAAGCTTTTGAAGAATTTGTAATTGTAATAATTGTAATAATTTGAGTTGTTTCTGAATATGTCAACTGTGATGAAATGATAGAAAACTTTGGATGTGTCTTTGTTTTTAATGGATCTAGTTTTACTTTTGGTCTTAACTCAGCAATGTCTCTTTTTATGGTGGAACTTTACCACTTTTATACATATCTGAGCATAGACTGGGGTATTCGATAATTTGTTCTGATACCACGAGTGCTTCTTTGAGCTTTTGAAATTCTGTACAACTCCCGTCCTCTTGTACAGAAGATCCAGGATGCATTGCTTGTTCTAGTTGATGTGGGTGTCAGCGTAACACTGCTGTGGGTTCCTAGACATGTGGACTTACAGGGCAACCAGGCTGTAGATGTTGCAACAGAATTAGCTCCTACCAAAATCCAGCAATGTATTTACTTGGAGATTTTAGTGCATTTTATGTGGAGCATTCTCTTATGCTGGAATGGGGAATGGTATTTGCTCACAAGGAACAAGCCTCGGGAAAGCAAATCAGCCTCTTTTACTTGGTCTCTTTCTCCTCACGTTGCTCTACTTCTTAGTCAAGAAGAAATAGTTTTATCATGTTTGTAGATTTGACATTGTAATTTTGGTCACTATTACATTTTTAAAGGGAAACCTGCTCCAGCTTGCCAACATTGTGGCCAGCCCTATACAGTGTGCCATATTTTAATTGAATGTCACCAGATAGAGCCTCTGAGAATATCCCTTTGTTTACCTTCATCTCTTATAGATGGTCTTGCAGACTTGGCTGTTGCTTTTGAGAGAGTAATCCTTTTTATATATCTTTGTGGAGAAAGTTATGATTTTTCATTTAATGCATGATTGCATTAATAAAAAAAATTTTAATGTGAAACGTCAAGAAATTTTAATATATTGACATGATTTTAGAAGTTTTACTTTTAATTCAACAAGAACATGAAAACTTCTTTGTACATGTCAATTCTTAAATATTTAGACACCACCCTTTCTTTCTGTTTATCATGGAAAAGAAACCAAAATATTCTTTTGGACAGTCTAACATACCCTGGTGTTGAGATACAGAATAATGTAAAATGACTTCCATAATTTCTGCAACAAAACAAAGTTTGCAGTCAATATCATGGACCAGATGGTAAGAAAATATTCTGTTCTGGGTTATGTAGATAATACATGTTTTCTTCAACATTCTAGACTTAGCTGCTATAACAGCAAATAAGATAAGTTACAGAAATGTTATCCTAGAACTTGCAGAACTGTGTACCAAAGGTATGGAAGTTAGAAACCAAACAATGAGGATGGAGGAGGAAGAAGAAAAAGAAAACATTATGAGAAATCCAAAAAGGATAATTGGAGACAACAGTGCCAAATGAAGAATTGTCAAAACAAGAGAAATACAAATTGTAATAAATGCAGAAAGCTTGTTTACAGATCCTGTGGAAAAGAAACAAAGAGAGTAATTTTTATTGAATGTAAATAGAGTACTGGAATACTATTATAGTAATGATTTGTCGTATTTTGCATTTTTATTACACTTAACTAAAGATAATGAAAAAAGACATACAAATGCACTTTTAGCAGTATGTTAATAAAGGTTTTCCCAAAGACACATTATAGTAATTTATTGAGTTACATTCTGATCTATTTATCATTAAATTTGTTGTAAAGTGATAAATTAATGCGCCATTTAATATAAAGTATTTAACATTAGCAGTAAAAGCTACTTACAGGATTCTAAGATATGTAGGTTTTGGCAGTTCTTCTGTTAACAATGTCTCAAAATGGAAAATGTTGATATATATTCTCTATGATTATAAGTGCTGAGATAATTGAATATTTGGTGAATTATGTGAAACAGGTTGCTTCTACAGGCAAAGTAACTTAGTTGAGTAGTGAGAATAGATATCCACTGTAGAAATTTATGAAATTTTGCATTTTGGGTTATCACTAATGTTTTTGTTGAAAGAGTTTTTGATAGCATAAACAAAATATGGAACATAAAAAAAAACACACAATTAAAGATAGAGGTTGAAAGCATTGTCAAAGTAAATCTGAAATATAGCTGCTTTGACTTTTTAAATTTCTTGAAACAAAATAAGAATCTTCTCCAGAAAATTAGGTTTATCCATTTCTTGGCCAGATATAATTTAAAAGTACTTAAGTGTTCGAAAAGTATAAAAGTCATAGTGGCATTGTGTAAATTTTTTATCCAGCTAGTATCCAGTAGTTGAAGAATATATCATCTGCATGAATAATGGACATCAAAATGGCTTTGGCATATTTTCATTGCTCATAGTACTTAGGTGTGTGACAATATAATACAGTATTAATGTTGATATATTTTTAATGAAATAATATAATATATATATAGTAAACAGTATGATTCTGTACGTAGAAGTCTCACCCCATAACCTTTTATAGTACATAAATACAAGCTTAAACCCCACCCCTCCCCTTTTGCATTTTAATGATAAAATTAGGTTGAAAAAAGGATGTCCTATTTGCAAGTAAACGTAACATTTGTTAATTAAAATGTAAATTGGAATTTGCACAGTAAACTAATCATACAATTGATATCATTGTATGATTTAGTTGAACTAATTAGCCTGGCTGATGATGCGAACTAAATGTTCTGGAAATCGGTGCCATACATTATGACAAGTAAATGAAGCATTACGAGTGTGTAGTTCAACTAAATTGTACAATGATATCAATTATGGCATTTATTTCTTAGCGCGTTAAAGCAACAGGATCTTTTAACTCACTTTTTAATATCAATCTTTTTATTTTGTTCAAAATTAGAATTCTATATCCAGGTCCATTGTCACTGAGGATGTAGCCAGTGTTATCATTGTGTGTGTGTGTGTGTGTGTGTGTGTGTGAGAGAGAGAGAGAGAGAGTTCAAGGTTTTGTTCTCATTCTAGAGAACAAGTGTTAAGCAGTTATTTGATTCCTAGGTTAATGTAGTGCAAATAATGCCTTTGTTGATAATCAGTATATCATCTTGAACACTCAGCCATCAAAGCAGTTACTAATGAATGAAATAATATATAGCTGATCAGCAATTCACAGGATGGAGTTTCTTTAGCAACAATTCAATCCTTTAGGCCATATACTTCATGCCACAGAGGATCAGAATTAAATATGAATACTTCCTATAATGCTCTTACACAAACCCTTCTCCTTCAAGAGTTAAAGAAATTTAATCACATAATCAGATGTTATTTGCCTTAATGGACAGTTTACTTTAGTTTAATAATTTCTCTGTAGTTAATGTGGGAGATCCCATTGCTGAGAAGTGTTATAAGCTTATGCTGTCTTTGTTTTCATGTTACACTAGGTGTACACTCCAGCATTGTTGGCTTTAAAGAAAAGGCGTGAACAAGTGGAAAAGTTCTTAGCAGAAGAGCGAAAAAAAAGACAACAGCGAACAGTTAGTGCTACAGTAAGTTTCTTTCTATGTGATAAGCTAAATGTTAGTCTTTGTGAAACTGCGTTTATATTTCATATGTACATAGTCTAAAAGATCTCTAGAGCTTTGCAATGTAACTGCATACATACTAATGAAGCTATTATGACAAAGTAAGCACCAGTTTATCATATTGCTTGAGGATCCAATAGATTTGCTGAAATAATAAATAACTAATATTATTGATTTGCTAAATATTAGTTTATAATATTTTAGTAACTTTATTAAATGTACAGTGTTATATTTCTTATAGCTTTAATGTGTTAGTTAATTGTTTTGGCACTGCATTTCTTATGACCGACTGTCACTTTAGAAAGCCATATTTGTTTGCACTAATCAGCTGGTAATAATAACTGAAATTAACTTGACCTATCTCATGCATATCAGTTTCTTTCTGTTTACAGGTGCAGTATTTTTTGTGTTAGATTGTGTGATGATAATATTCCCAATGTGTGATTTTGTAAATTATGTATGAAGAAACTAAAATAAGACATTTGAAATTATCATTGATCTTTTGCAGGACAATGTAAAGAAATTTAATTCAGAACTGTTCGAAATACCTAATGTAAATAGTGCTAATTTTAGGTCTATTAGTTTCTTAAAGTAGTAAAAAGTAAAAATGAAGGAAAATCTTGCTGCAGCATGCTGCAAATGCAGAATTACCCACATGATTTTGAACCTTTTTTTTTAATGGTGTTTAACACCCATTTTTACTACTGAGGCACCATGGGAGGTGAACACTGGTGATACATGAGATGAAATGATAAATTGGGAAAGGATTTTTTTAAGGATGGAAACATTTCTGGCCTAAGTTTAGGTACCTCCCTGGCATTTGCCATTTATGAGGGCTGAGGAAAACCTGGAAAGAACCTCAGTCAGGGAGGAAGGCCCTGGCAGGATTCGAACCCCAGACCTCCCACTCACGAGTCTGTACCCTAATGACCTCGGCCACCTGTGGCAGTATTTTGAAACTAATAATAGATTTTCTGTTTTAAGTGACATTGAGGAGACAGAATATAAGGACTCGTCACCCAATGTTGTAGCTACATGTAGTAGGCCTGAATATTAACAAGAAAATGATTTTAGTTCTAGGTAGCAGCTATGTAAAACATATGGATTGAGTTCAGCATGCTGTAGGAGACCAATTTAAAATAGAGTGTATTTGTAAACCAAGTGCTGGTCTTGGAGATATAGTTTAGATATTAGGGGGTTATCAAAAGGCTTCTCTAAGGAAACAATAAGTAATCATTGGGGGAGGAAAAATAGCTTAAATAGAGACCCCAATTTCACAATTGAAACATTTTCAAGAACAGCAGTCACACATTGCATGTTGTTTTGCAGTAATGATAAGCCATGGTTTTGAGCAAAGATTCGAGGAGAATACTGATTTATGGGTATTGTGTAGTGTTTATATGCTAATATCAATGTTATTTCAATGAATAGTTTAAGAAGGGAACATTCGGTTAGATTTGAACTATACCTCCAGAGGCAAGAGGCTTCTTACAAATCTTGTTATCCAGGATTTGAAGTATAGTCATATGTCAAATTGGAGTAGGTCTATTCCTGTCATTGTCAGTGCTTTCTCTCATTTTTTAGAATAAAAAAAAGAAAGTTAATGTCTATTGGATTAAATTCACAAAAAATAAACAATGCAAGATGTGTTTTATTTCACCAACACATTAGAGAACTTAAAAATCTAGCCACTGTGATAAACAAGAAATTAAAGTGTTTGTCTAACAGAACACTACTGTGCAGAACTAGAACTGAGACAATTAAACATTGATAATTATTCATTATGTTCTAGTGTTTGTAGATATTGCATCTAATGTGGAAGTGTATTTAGATTAAAACCAATCTAATTTTGGTAATATTAAACATAGTTTCCTTCTTTAGAAAGCTGTTGTACTAAAATAGAATCTGCTAGTGCATTTGAAATTTGAAATTTATTGAAAGTTCTAAGAGAGATACAAACTACAAGGGGTCTCCACCTATCTGGCCCAGGCCATTTTAGGTGTACCTCCTTGTGATTACAGATATTTTAATGCATTAATAGTTTTATACTAATCCTTTATCTAAATTCTAAATAATTAAATAAAAAAACATACAAAATGTCCACCTAGATTGCATCAGTCCCCTGTTCATCAGCCGTAGCCTACTGGAATTCCAAGGGACTAAGCTCAGACCCAACCCAGTGGACTAAATTGAAATATTTCAATTAATGTCCTATACCATTATTTTATCACCTAGAGTCTCTACAAACTACTAATTCTTTTATTTCTTAAATACCAATTGTAATGCTATATGTATTCACTTTCTAGAGAGCAATTTCCAGTATCCAGTGCTCAATAATTAATAAATTTAATAAATTTCACTCCCAGTCATTTCCAGATCAATGACATTTTTCATAATCATACAAGTATTCTTTATCATCTAAAATTTATGTAAATTACATATCTACCAACTGACCATTTCCATTTCATTTATACCTTCAATAAGAACTCCCCCAATTTGGATATCTGTTCATGGTCATCAAAGATCTTTCTCAATACAACTCCTTTATTCTTCATTAACCATTTCTTATAATTAAACTTTCCCTGCAAACATTTGTGGCTTTACATTGAAAATAATATGAATTCCATCTTCCTTCTCCCCATAGATGAGACATGGGACATTCCTGGAATAACATCTCCCCTCATTCCCCTTAATTTTTAATCACCTAATTGAAACCATGCTATCCCTTCTCTTTAATTTTTCATGCAAATTAACATATACTTCTCCTTTTCTGGGTCATCTTTTAATTCCTTATAATATGCTAATGAGCTTTTCTCCCTAATCTGGGCAAATAAAACTTGTCTATCCATATATTCCAGCCTTAATCTCACTCCCCTCCAACAACCTCTTCTAAAATATCCGATTTTAAGCCAAAAATCTCATAACCCATTTCTAAATAACTGTTCTCTAATTTTGTTGATCCAGGTATTATTAGTCATTATACCCATTTTTTCCCCTAGATATTTCAGGCATATTTTTACAATGTTAGTGTCCAATAGCTCTTGAACCCTAAATAAATATTTCAATACTTTTTCCATCATTAACCCTCTGGCACTTACCTTTCCTAACTCTATCAATGCTCCTGCATTTGCAATATTATTGGGAACTCCCAAAATTAATATATATTTTATGCGAAAATTTTTAGTATTAAATCCATAATACAGCATCCCTCCTCTATACCCCAAATTTCTCCTCCATAAATCCATTGTGATTCAACCAAGGCAGAATAAAGCCTTTCAAACCACTTGATATTCATTACTGGCATCCTATATAAACATTTTCTTATTGCTGTCATGACCATTTTTCCCTTCGCCAGTGCAGTTCTTTTCTGTTTCACCCAACTTCCATTACTACTGAACTTCATGCCCAGATATGAGAATTCACCAACTACCTGAATTTCTTTATCTGCTATGAACCATTTCTTATCCTTATGCGTTTAATTCCCTTCTTAAAAACCATGATTTTAGTTTTATTCTGATTCACCTTCAATCCCCACTCTTTACAATACCTGTCAAGCTCACCTACAGCTAACTTTAAGCCATTTAGTGATGTTTAACATACCACCTAATCAGCTGCATAAAGTAACCCAGGAATATCTACATTATTAATTGTAGGCATATGAGCTCAAACCTGCTTCAAACTATTCAAAATATCATCAATAAACAAATTAAACAATATGGGGCTTAATTTACAGCTTTACCTAAGCCCTCTTTCCTGTCCCACAGCATTAGTAACTTCCCTAAAGCCACACAACACAAAATCTCTTTTGATAACATAACTCTGTAATACACTGATTATATTCCCACTTAGACTCTTATTACTTAATTTGTGCCATAAAACTTCTCTATCCACCCTATCATGTGCTTTTTCTAAATCAATAAATGTAGCATACAATCTACCTCTTTTGTTTACTAAACATTTATCTACCATCATTTTAATTATACATATATTTATTCATTGTTCTCTTTCCTTTCCTAAACCTAGTTTGGTAGGGCAATATCCTTTGGCATTCTTCTGACCAATTTTGAAATCTCTCTGCCAATATTCCTGTAAATATTTTTCCAAAATTGGATAATAATGCAACTCTTCTATAATTGTTTGGGTTACTTTCATTTCCTTTGCCTTCGTATATGAGGTGTATTATTGTTATACTCCAGCAAACCTAAACCTCTAGAAACTCAATCTTTAATATTCTTCTTTAAACCATGTTTGCCAATGAAATCATACCCCTAAACCTTAATGCACTCATTACTCTCTAGCCAGGTTTCAGTTAGCGCTAACACATGGACTTTATTAAAAATTTCCATGAAACAACCCACATTCATTCCTCTATGTATTCCTTTACAGTTCCAAAAACCTTCCTTTTTCTTCCTCACCCTACTGTGTACCAGAACAGAACCTAATTGATCTTGCTCCTGAGCATTCTGCCACTATTGGGATGTTAACTGACACTGACAGACAGTATCTTCTGATATTCCCCACCACCACCATCATCAGGCACTCTATGCTCCACTCTGTCTCCAATTTGCAAAGAACTCCCTCTTGGAATGGATATGATGCTAGACAAACTTTAATTTGACTCAACTTTAATTTGTCTTACTCCACACTCGTGCTCCTGACCTACTTTCCCTTGCCAGCTGAGCGGCAGAAGCCAATTCCCTCTTATCTGGTGATATTCTCCTCATCTGTAATATCATCCCCACCCCCACTTCATCTGCATGTGGACTACTGTTCGCTCTAATTTTCACAAGATCAGTAAAACCAGCAGAAGATAAAATCAAGATAAAATACATGAGAACTACGCAAAGAAATTTAATTTTGGAGACGGAGACAAAAGAAGACCTCGCTAAAATATTAGGAAATGTGCAATTAAAAGAACAAGACATAAAAATGGAACTGCCGAGGAAAAAGAATCCTCTGATGATCATGTATAATGTCCTGATAGGAGCAAGAGAGGAGGAACTAAAAGAACAGATATTTAAACAAAATTTCGAAGGTGAAATTTCAAAGGAAGAATTTGATGAAAACCTAAGGTTTTGCTTTAAAATGGGCCCTAGAAATAGAGCAACAGTTCACCATGTTATAGAGGTGTCTCCAAAATTGAGGTTTATTCTAATAAAAACAGGAAGATTGTATGTAGGATTCCAATCCATCACAATAAAAGATTATATTGTTGTTGCTAGGTGCATGAAATGTCAAGATTTGGGGCACGTAGCCAAGTATTGCCAACAGGAAAAATCTACATGCTCCCACTGTGGGGAAGAAGATCACGCAAGAAACGAATGTGAGAAAAAAGATCAGGCAGGAGTCTGTGTATCCTGTATGAAAAGGAAGAAAAAATGTCCAGGTAAAAAAGAATGCCCAACTTATAAAATGTTTTGGGAAAGATTAATTTCTAAAACTGACTATGGATTATAAAAAAGAAAACCAAGTTTTACGAAGGAAGCGCAAAAGAAACACACCTAGCAGGCAAAAAGAAATGCAATTAGAGCATTCTTATATAGATGGAAACTAAAAGCCACCAAGAAAGAAGTTGGAACCCAGACAGAAGGATATGGAACGGAGAAAGACAGTAATTTGGACAGTAATGAGATAGCAAGAAAAATTATTCACGTAGATTATAGCGCATTAATAACAGATAGTGAATTGGAAGAAGAAAATGACAGTATTCAAACTCTTTCAGAGAGTGAAGAGGAATATTGTAATACATTTATACAAAATGCAGATACTAACTTAGAAAAAATAAATAACAAAGCAGGAAAAAAACTCAGCATTCTAAAAAATGTTTTTAAAATAAAAATGAAGAAGAACAAGAATAGAAATAAGAGGGAAAATAAACAAGCGCATAGAATTGTAAAAGTTAAATTAAATAGGAAAGAACAGAAAGATAATAATACAAATTACATGCACAATCTGGTGGAGGTCAATAAGAGCATCTCCTTGAAAAAGGAAGATACACAGAGTTATCATGATCATCGCTATGGAAAACAGAAAAATATGCAGAAATGGCAGGAAGAAAAAGCGGAAGAGATGGAGGATGCAAGGTTCATTACACAGCTGACCAACAAAAAGGTGACTCAGCAACACGCGTTTCGTCAGCATGAAAGTATTGGAGGAGAAGATAATGCAGCTCACCCAAGTAAAGAAAACATAATAACAAATGTCAATCCACAAAATATTTATCATGAATTCGAATTAAAACTAAAATTAAGTAGATTAGAAGAGAGAAACACATTAACAGCTCTACGATTAGTAACTAGAAAATTACATCCTAAAGGAAAGTACATAACATTTCCATTCCCAGAAGCAGCAGACAGATTAGAATTAAGAACACAAAACCTACCTACAAATCCAACAGACTTATGGAAATTATTACAGATGGCATTTGAAAGAAGATTAGAAACTTTAGACCTAGAAGAATTATATCATAATTTCGTACTTAGTTACGGAAGGATAGCCTTCGATTTCCAAAAATCTTGGCCAAATAGTCATTTTCATACTTATCATAATTAATGGAAGTAATAAACTTTATAAAACTAGGGCAAATAAACGCCCAAAGAAGTAAATTGGTCATGTTGGAATTAAGGAGGCTATCAGAAGAACTGCAATTAGATATTCTGTGCATACAGGAACCATATTGTGTAAACAGTAAACCAGCACACATGTCGACAAACTTTAGAATTATAAAAGATAAAGGAAACCCTATGGCAACAATAGTAGTTATTAACTCGGAAATACAAGTGGTGAAAACAACGCAATTAAGTGATACATATACAAATTGCATAGAAATAGCACTAAGAGGAAAACATTATGTTTTAGTAAATCAATATTTTCAGTTTAGCGAATGCATAGAACCATATATAAATAGATTAAGAGAAATAGAAAATGGTTATAATAATTCTCCAGTAATATATATGGCGGATGCTAATGCACATTCCCAATGGTGGAACAGCAACTACAAGGACAAAAGGGGAGAACTACTGGAGGAGGTAATAGCGGAGCTACAGCTAAATGTAGAGAACAAACCATGTAACCCACCAACTTACAGTAATAGAGCAGGAGCTACATCCAACATAGACATCACATTGACAAATAAAAGAGCAAGCAAAAGCGTTACAAATTGGAAAGTAGGTCAATCACTGACGTCAAGTGATCACAATATAATTTATTTCGAATTACAAATTAACACAAACAAAGAACAAAGATGGAATGAGAATTAAAGACCCTACAATATAAAGAAAGCAAACTGGGATAAACTAAAAACGGAATTTAAATTGCCTACAATGCCTAAACCTCAAGAGGACTGTAACAATAAAGCATTAGAACTAACCAAAGCCATCCAAAAAGCTATGAAGTGCAGCATACCCAGAATTAATAAAAAACATAACACTTCACCAACATTTTGGAACAATAATCTGTTAAAATTAAGAAGATCAGTTAGAAAAGCTAGAAGAATTTATCAGAAATCTATTATTGCCTCAGAAAGAGAAAATAACTTAAATAAATATAGAGAAATTAGGAAAAAATATAAGGAAAATATAGAAGAATATCGCCAAGCTGCATGAAAAAATTTCGTAGAGATAAACCTTTCCAACAACATATGGGGTGCACCTTACAAGCTAATAATGGAGAAGGTAAAAACCCCAGAAATAATATTCACTCTGGATAAGGGGGAGGATAAAATGACTGTCAACTGGATAGACTCTATAAATCTCTTACTTCTAAAACTACTACCTAATGATATTAAAGAAAATGATAACTCAGAACACAGAAAACTAAGAAAAGAACTCATTACTGTAAAAATAGATGAAGGTGTCATTTTCCCCTACCATGAAGTTGAAATAAGAAAAATTATAAAGGAATTAAAGAAGAATAAATCACCAGGACCAGATGAAATAAAGTCGGAAGTGCTACAACAGTTGGAAGATCAGATTACCCCGTACCTGTGTCAATTGTTTAATAATTGTCTATGGCAGGGAAGAGTGCATTACTGCTGGAAGGAAGCGAATGTGATCATTTTAAACAAAGGGGCTGACAAAGATCCCACGCAACCGAAATCCTATAGGCCTATTTGCTTAATAAATGTTTTGGGCAAAATCCAAGAAAAACTTTTGAGCAAAAGAATAGATAAATATAGATCAATAATTGGTATGACCAGCAAACAGTTTGGATTTAGAAAAGGCAAGTCTACAGAGGATGCCATAATCGAGGCAATAGAAACTTAAAAAATAACCAATAAAAATACGTAATAGCAATATTTTTCGATATTGCGGGGGCGTTTGATAATTTATGGTGGCCAGTACTGTTTCAAATTTTAAGGAAAAAGAAATATCCAAAATGCATCTATAATTCGTTAATAGATTATTGTAAAAATAGAAGAGTGTACGTTAAGGGTGCAAACCAGATCATTACAAAGGAAATTACCAAAGGATGTCCGCAGGGGTCAATTTTAGGGCCGATATTATGGGACATATTTTTGGAATCTCTAATAGAAAAAATAGAAGGATTAAACAGTATAAAAGATATTATCGCATATGCAGATGACTTACTAATAATAATAGAAGGAAATAATAGAAAGGAAATTGAAAAGAGATCAAATATAATAACTGATCATGTAAACAATTGGTGCATAAAAACAAAATTGGAAATTGCTCCTCACAAATCATCATATATGTTTTTAAAAGGAAACTTAAACAGAAATCCGAGTATTAAAATTAACAATAAAAATATTAAGAGACAAGCAGTAAATAAATATCTAGGTATATATTTGGATGAAAAATTAAATTTTAAGAAACATGTTGAAAACACAAGAACTAGGGCAGAAAAAGTTATGTTCAAGTTAGCCAATATTGGACAAAGATATTTTAATATATATGCTAATGGAATAAAAATCTATCATAATAGCATCTTTGCAGCCATATTAAACTATGGAGGAGGAGTTTGGGGGGAAAAGGCACGCGAGGTACATTTTATACGTACTTTAAGAAGCTCCCAAAGAAAAATTTTATTGAGATGTACAGGTGCATTTTCCACTTCTCCAACAATGGGACTTCTAGTAATATTGGGTATATGGCCAATTGATTATCTAGTTCGATTAAGAGCAGCCTCTTATTGGCTTAAAAAACAAAATAACTCAAAAATAATGGACATTGTTGGTAAAAAGTGTAGGAATAAAAAAGAAATCAAAGATTCTTTATTACAAATATGGCAACGAGAATGGGATGAAATAAAAGAAGGTAGAAGAGTGCATGAAATATTTCCATCCATAAAGGAAAGATTACTATTTAAGCACATTCATCCCAATAAGGGTTTAGTGCATTATGTAACAGGCCATGGTCCATATTGCTCATATTTGCAAAGATTTAAATTACAAGCAAATAATGCATGTACGGACTGTAATGTGATCGATACACCGGAACATGTCTCATTTGAATGCCCTAAATACCAGTCATTTGTAGCAGAAGAAAGACAACTACTTGCCAGGAAACGCATCTGGAACATCATGAGAGACGAAGATGATTTTAGGGCATTGAACGAGCTAACAAATAAAATATCAAGCAAAATGGCAGAAGAGTATAAAAACGGCAAAAAACAAACCAGAGAAAAAATCCAAAGGCCAGAAATGGTATATTCCCCTAGAAGATCCGAGAGAATCAGGGAATGGCAAGAATGATATCTACAACTATAATTAGTTGAAGAAAAAGATGATAAAGAAGATAACACCCAATTTGAATAAGAAGAAGAGAGCAGAACTGACAGAAGAAAGGAATAATGGCAGTTTTTGGGCGGAAACGAAGCAGTTGAGAGAAGAAGTAGACAGAGGTCAAGAGATGGAGAGAAGCGAAGGAAACTACACTGTCAACACACCATGGTCCAGTATAGCTGTTGCTTGAGACCGGCAGCAACTCCACTGATGTCCAGGTTCTGTTGCCAGGAATTCCAGTGGGGAGCAGCCCGGATACCGAGCGTTAGCAGAAATGAAGATGCATAGAGTAAATTGGATAATAATTGTAAATTAATAAAGTTTAAATGTAATCATTGCTACTGGGTACCAGTTGCAATTGTAGATGTTATTATAAATCATAGTAAATAGCCGTAGTGCTGGATTCCAGTACCGGTTTTGTTTTTTGAAGTTTTAATTTTGTTTAGTCATAGTATTAGTAGTGTAGATTTTAAAATCTGTAAAATTTAATTGTAATTTAAATTGTATTGAAAGATATAAGAGGAATAAATAAATGAAATCTGGAGTATTACGTCCTGATGTAGAACCAAGATATCAGGATGTAAGTATTGCAGAATTAAAATAAATAAAATGTTCGCTCTACTGATATTTGATCTGGCTTTGCTCAGACCCTTGGCTTCCTGTTGTTCCGTATTGATTTGTTTTTGTTGCAATTTGTCGACTCATTTCCTCATTCCTTTGGCTGATGTCTCTTAGATCCTTTTCGAACTCATCAACTGGCCAATCATCTATCCAAAGCTGTAGATTACGTATGTATGTGTGTTTGCCCTCTAATCTTGCCTTCTTCATCAGTTGCACTAGTTTTTTCTTCACGATTCTCTGCTCCACCGATAAATCTCTATTAATAAACAAATTCATCCTTTTTAATTTTCTAGACCTTTTTAGCACCTCATAGACAGTTTTCGTGGTTACAAATATAACCACTATCATTCTTCTTCCTCCATTCTTCCCAACTCGAAAAGCTTCAGCAATTCCCCATCTGTTCAGAACCATCCCCAATTTCCCTTCCAAAACCTCTTTCACTTCCTGAATGAGCCACACTCCTCTTCTTTCCTCTATACCTGATATTACCAAATTAAATTTCCGACATCCTTCTTCCAAAGTTTGTACTCTTCTTTTGATAGCTTGGACTTCTATTTTCATGTTCTGCATTTAAATTTTGATTTTATTTTTAATTTCACTCCCCTCATCGTTCTTTATTCCCCAATCTTTCTTCCAATCCTGCAATATGTTTCAGATTTCTTCCCCTGCTCCGTAATCACTGTTACGCCCAGGATTGATCTCTACTCCTCAATGATTTGTAGCACACCAATTACATACACCACAGAAAAAATATTCCCCATCTCTCCAGGCTGCACTTTTTTTTTAAATAGATTCCACTTCATATCACTGAACAGACCTATTCTTGCTCTATAGCTCTATATGTTGATTCCCATTGTTATTTATGTCATTTTTCAACTTCTTCCTGCAGCTCCCAAGAAACACAACCTCTCTCCTTCACTGCTAATGTAGCACTCCAATCTGCTAGTGATACATTTGAAATATTAATTGTTTTCAGGGCTTCATCAGTAAAATTTAATTTTTTCATAGATCAGTAAGATAAAGTTCTCCATTTCTTGAAGAAATAATGTGAATATCCTAGTTTGTGATTAAGATATTTATGTTTGTGGTGATTTTAATGTAACACCTGAACTGGTTATGAAAGGTAGCAAAGCTTGACATCCTTATTAGGAAGTTATAATTTAAATTATACAGAAAAATTTTCAACCAGACTGTAAAATCAAAAAGCAACAACTATGGGTAATATATGTATAGTTAAAAGTAAGAATCTAAAATAAACTGTATTTTAAATGTCAGATTATCTGATTATGATGCACAGATGCTGGTGTGAAATAGTAGTAAAGTAAATTCAACTGGCAAACAACACTAGTCATGTAATTAGTGTAATAACTGATACTTTATTTATGAATTTTAAACATGATTTTGGTTGTGAAAATTGGGGAAATGTCTATTTTTATGATAAAGTAGATTATAAATTAAACGAATTACTAAATATTATGTTATGGCATTTTCAGGCCAATTTTTCTAAAAGGAAAAAAGCCAAAGTAACTGACCTAAATAGTAAATTATAGTTAACCACTGGGATTAAAAGAGCATGCATAAACAACAGAAAGCATTATTTACAAATTAGAAAGCAATGACAAAAACTGTAACATGCACTATAAAAGGTTCTGTAAAATATTGAATAAAGTGATTAAAAAAGCAAAGATTAGGCACTTCTCGTAAGTTATCAATATGTCTAAAAATAAGATTAAAACTGCACAGAGTATAATTAAAATTAAAACCTATAGGACAAATAAAGATAATATATCCTTTTATCACAATTTGAAAATTTACAATTTGCTGGATATTGCAAATGCTTTTAATAGTCACTTAATAACCATTGGAGAAAAATATGTAAAAAGAAATAATGTAAGCATTAAGACACTAGTTCTATTAACAAACTCTGTAATTAAATGCAATTTTCTTCATGAATTTACTGTTAGGCCAACTTTACCCAGCAAAAATGGACAAATTATTGTCACTTAAATGCAAAAAGTCATCTAGATGGGATCAGATAAGTACAAACTATTAAATAGTTGTTCATCTGAACTTTGTAAACCTCTCAGTCATATTTGTAACCATTCATTAATATCTGGAATATTTCCAAAGAGACTGAAGCATGCTTTTATTAAATCTCTTTTCAAAAAGGGTGACAAAAGTTTACAATCAAATCACAGACCTATATCACTTTTAAGTTCATTCTCAAGGTTCTAGTAAAAATTATATATAGCTGTGTTGTGAAATACCTAAAATTAAATAATATTTTAGCATCCTATGGAAATGTTAAAAGCTCCAGATAGGAAGGAATATGCCTTTGGAGATATTTTGTGACTTTAAATTAAAACAAGATTGTAACTGTTTTAATTATAATATAGGCCGTAAATGCCTAAGATGTATTTTGTGGCTTAACAAAGGCATTTAACTGTATAGATCATGAACTACTATTACAAAAATTAGATTTCTATGGGTTAGATCTTATTTATATAATAGAATGTAAAGTTTTTCATTGACCTACCATATAACTTAAATCATGAGTCAAGAGTACTGCTTTTTGCAAATGATACTAATGTGCTTGAAACAGGGAAGTCACAAGAACTTCTATTAAATACAGATATAAAAGCTTTTTATGAAATAAACATACGATTTCAAGCCAATAAAATATTGTTGAATACAGTTTATTCATTTCAGAACAAAGATTAAACATATATTAAATCTATTATTAAAATCAGGCCCTAAAAGAAAATCTTAACTGGAAGAAACATTGAAATGGTAGTTTCCAAACTTACTTCAGCCTATTTTTCTCAAAGAGTTTGAAATTATCTCTTACCAAAAGACTCCTTGAGTGTGATATACTTTGTATATTTTCATTTTGTATATATAATGGCCTACCCAAAAGAATTAATTATTAGGAAATTAACATAAACTCATATCTTTACAAAATTCTCTTAATGATTCTTAATAGCTCACCTTCTACAGTATTGATAATATTTAGGACTTAATTCATAGTAATTATGAATTTTTTGACATGTTCCACCTAGAGCTCTTGCTCAACTCAGTATACAGAATGCTGTAGACATACGCACGCACGCACGCTTGCTCACACACACACACACCATGCAAGCATGCATGCATGTACAGGCATAGTAGCTGTGAAAGATTTTTTTTTTTTACTTATTACAATGAGCATCATGTTTTAGGGCTAAATTGGGAGGGAGCATTGTCGCCTATGCTCCATGCCCACTGTAGATATAAATGGGTACATGTTTATTTTATCGTACACAGGCAACCGGAATCTTTAATTTGCACATATGCATGGATAGATTGATCTGATAGTGCATGCGTCCTGCAATCTACTTGAAAGCAGCATTGAGTGGTGATTATATACCTAATCTCATGGAATTCCAGCACACCAGATGCCCTTCTCAAATGCTCTGACCACCATTTTCACAAAACATCTAACGATCAACATATTGAACTATGTTAATTGACAACAGTAGTCAATCCTCGTGGTCTAGTGGTAACCATATCTACCAAAGTCATGAGTTCAAATGAGGGTTGATGGATTTTCAAAGTGTAAAAATGCTAAGAATGACTTCCTTTGTAAGAGAAGTAAAACTATGGATTCCATATCAGATTTTTGGCATGTGAAAGAACCTCAAGCCTGAAAGAAGAAGCCTCTGAGGAAAATTTATCAGCCGTTTCATGCCATTAATTGATTTGGATGCTAATGACCAAAGAGAGTCAGAACATTCTTAAGTAAACCTAATAATAATAATAATTGAGGGCAATATAGATACAATTTTCCAAATTGTGAACTTTTACAAATGATCCAACAGTTGTTTAACAGCTGAGAATGTGGACGAGAGTCCATAAAACATGTCCTGAGTAAATCTCCAGTAAGTGAAGCCAAAAAGTGTGTTTTAAATAGTTTGACTCATAAAAGATTATTTCCAAATTTTGTTGCTGTGCAAGGTTCACCAAGAAGAAGTCTGTTTTCAAAGAGTACTGATTTTTTTAGAACATTAGAGATCTTTTCGACTAATCTATTTTTTATGAAGTAAAACTAAAGTTGTAAATGTCTTGTTGCTACTTTAAACAACACTTTTAGCCATATTGGTAATATTGCTATCTCCACTCTAACTTGGAAAATCATGAGGCAGAATGCTCTTGCTTTGTTCTAATTTTTTAATTTATTGGTTATAATGCTTCCTTCTCTTAAAAGATACAGTAAATAATAATTTTAGTTCACTCCCATTGGCACTAATCACTATGAAACCAACATGGGTGGCTGAGGTTGCTAAGTTATGGACTCATGAATCAGTTTGATTCCTGTTAGGACAATCTCTCTTGATTGAGGTTTTCCCCAGTCCTCATCAATGGCAAATGCTGGGTAGCTACCCTACCCTAAACTCGCTGCTATGGGTGGCAAGATTGTTAAGGTTTGTCTGGACCATCTTTCCTGATTAAGATTTTTTCAGATTTTCTTCAGCCCTCATAAATGACAAGTGCTGGGGAGGTAACTTAAACTTAGGCCTGGAACACCTCCTTCCTTAAAAAAATCCTTTTCAAATTTATCATTCCATCTCATTTATAATCAGTGCCCATTGCCTTTTATGCTGCAGTAGTAAAAATGGGTGTAAAGCACAATTAAGAAGAGAAAAAAAAAGCACGTGAAGCAGATAACCAGCCCTTCATTAGGTCATTCTAAAGGTCTTGGTGTGAGGTTTTCTTTGCTTTCTGTTTTGAGAAAATGATCACTTGGCATATTAGAACATATTCTCTTCATTCTTTTCCCCTTATCCTAGTATCCTTGTTAGCTTTCCCTCATGCAACTTATTTGGAGTTCTCACTGATTTTTTTTTCTCAATATTGTCTAAAATGACTGTATTTATTTATTTAATCTATATAATGCCTCTTAAAAATCCTAATATTATGGAAGTCTTAATAGTGTGACTCTGTTTTTGTAAATTCTGTTCCTTTTAATAATTATGCTAGAAAATTAAAATTCATGGCCTGTTCTGTAATTTTAATTGTTTGCTACTAGTTTATGGCTTAAAGCTTTTTCAGAGATAATTTTTTTCCAGAGAAAGTATTATTTTCTATAGAAATTGTTTGACTACTTTTTCAAATTTGTATAAAAAGCATTGATAATTTCTACTCTGTGTTACCAGAACCACATCTGCATGCCCATTTAATTTTTTTTGTTTCCAACCTGTAACATTTCACTACATCTTTTTTATTTTATTATTTTTCTGGTTCCTTTATTACTTAATCCATAATATGTTGAAAATAGAACTAGTTAATAACTTTTTCTAATTGCATTTACTAAGGTGCTCTTTCTGTTATGTAATTGTTATTTATTCTTGTTGTATTATCTATATTGAATTTTCTATAGAATTTTACTAAAGTAAGATTTGACATTTTACTTTAATATTTTTATTACTTTGCTCACTCTAGCAATATTAAATCTATAAAATATATAAAGAAGAAACTTGCAGCATTGCAAAGTTTTTTCAGTTGACAATTTAATAAAACACTAATTTGAGGAATGTGTTGATAGAGAAAAAATAATGCTTATATATTACTAATTTTGGGTTTTAGTATCAATAACATCTGATATAAAAATAACATATACTGTAAGATCTGTTCAAAAAATATCAGAACTTTCAAAATTTTGCACCAAAGTAGTTGGTATTGCTAATTAGCTTTGACCTTGATGAGATGTCTTCTGTTTGCCATGCAATGTTATCTTATTTCATTTGAGTTCCATGTTACTTTCTCTGCAACAGTATTGTGAGTATTCTGCACATAATCAGATGGCAGGTTATCATGACCAGCCTATAGGTATTAAATTTTGTATCCTTTACAGAGACCTATTAAAAGATAAAAGAAGCTCATGGGAATAATTGTGTAAACTATGCAGGCAAAGACCAAGTTCAGAATCTGCAGACATTTATTACTTTATATTTACTCAATAAAGCATTTATTCATTCATTCAAAGTATAACACCACAGAAATTATTTACATTGTGGAAATGCTAACTTCATCTGTTGGCCAACTTTGCTATTATTCAAAGCTGTAGCATGATTATTCAACTATTTGTAACTGTAGAAATGCTAATCTCCTAAAACTGCAAAACCAAAATAAGAATATTTTCAGTGTCTGCAGGATACTGTCATATCTTTGAACTTATGCTTTGTAACATTTGTTCTAGAAGCATCAAGGTGAAGTCAATCACAGTAGCCTCTGGATGAGTGAGTATAAGGATAAATTCTCTCGTCATGACTTCAAAAGAGAGCTGCTTCCTTTTCCATGTAGCAAACCCCCAACTGCTTGGCGATACAGCTAAAGGAGTTCTCAGGAAATCCATCTTTAGCCTGTCACTGCCACATTTCTATCAAATGGTACAAAAAACTTGTACTGATATTTCTAGGTGATCTTTGAGTGCCTTGCTTGTATGTGAAAAAGAAGCTCTGACCATATTTTTGTTGCAGCAAAATATCATTTATTTTTCACTTGTTAATTATGCAATTTAATTTATGTCTCAAGAATTATTATACCATATTCTTTGGCATTAATATTTTTCTGATGTAATTTTAAAACAATGTACTTACTGTAAGTGAAATGTTTGAATTTCTTCTGTCAGAGGGGAGATAATTACTAAATGCAAACAAAGCATTTGATGTATCTATATAAAAATGTTTCTATTGTATTAACACAATGTAATCATACTTTTCTGATTAAGACTACAGATAAGGCAGATGATGTGGTTTAAGTAGGTCATATTCCTTTGGGCTAACTATACTGTTAACTTTCAGAAAGTAATTATTAAATTTTATCATCCAAAGGCATATATGTAGAAGAATATGCTTATAGCCCTTAGATTTCAATATAATCATGAAATTATAATAGAAATCTTCCATCTAGATTGGGAAGTTACAGTTCAATATCTTGGAAATCATAATTTTTAATCACAATATAAATAGACATGGCATAGTCTGTACATCAGAGACACAATTACAAATGCAGTATTTTAGACATTACATATAATGTAAGACATGTAGAAACTAGCAGACACCTTTTTTGTCGTTGTGTGTGCATGAATGTCACACAACTTAAGGCACAAGTAGAGGTTTTCCTTTTTAGGTTTAGTATCTCTGAAAATAAATATTGGCATAAGTAGAATTCAATTTTGTTAGTGAACTAAATTATTTGAATCGGAATTATATTGAATTTTGGAGATGTAAACAGTACCAATTTTTAGCATACAAAGCTTCTAACTGTAGAGTGCATTCAATTATAAATATAATTTTGAAGACTTCAAAGCTAATTCAGAATGTTAATAAAATAAGGACAAAGGGCTTTGAAATTGGTATAGTTAAAAAGTTTGTGGCAGTGAGGTAGAATTTTTATTTATCTGTTTAAATGTTAACATTCTGATATTGCTTTTGAAGAGCAATGTATTTTGGGCGCATATTTGCTTGCATCTGTTTAAAGATGAGTTTTCAATAAAAAAAAAAAAGATCTGATATGTCACAAAACATATGAAGCTTTGAGTATGACATTTTTATGTATTATTTACAGTGTATATATCAAAATAATCTGGTTTGTCATTGTTCAGTTAATGTTTTGGGACCTGTTGTTGCTTACAGTTATAGGATCACGTTTCAAATATGAGTAATGCTTTACAAAGAAATGGAATGCTTCTTTATATTTATCAGTAAATCAATATAAAAAGTCGAGTTCCTAAGCATTTACATTTTTATTATTTTAATTGTACATAGAAAGCTATAGGCAATGGAGTGGTAATATATCGTATTAGAATTTAGTAAATATGTTCACACTAGTTGTATAAGTAAGTGGAGTCAGTATGTACATATTTAAAATAAATTCAATAAGATATACATTTTCATATTTCTCATTCCAAAGACATAATACAATTTAGGCATTTATGCTTAATACTTACATTAAAAATCCCTAAAAACCAAATTTTAAATTCACTCCTGTGTATCTGTATCTCCTAGACAGGGACCATCAGATTAAATATCTAAATGTCTTGGGTAAATAAGGCAAGTTCTTGAGTGAAAAGAACATTCTTGTGTACTGTAGTTCATTTAGAACTAAAAAAAATTGCATAATGTTCATATATTAATTATTTAATTGCAAAATAATAAAATTAACAAAATAAACACTAAATGTACACTTAACCTATTGACTAATCTATTACAAAAAATTTAAAAATATTTACAAATCTTAACCTATATCCTCAAAACCTCACTGTTTGCATTCATAATTATATGCTGACAAGAGCCCCAGTTTATCATACTCAAATTTATTCTCAGATCATTTAACCCACAAGTAAACTTTGAAAATAACTTTTCACAATTCATGTTAGGTGCATAAAACAATAGTGCTCTTAATCACCATAAATGAAGGATTGATGATCCTTTCACAGTGCCTCAAGAGCATCCTTCAGTGAGACTTCTGCATTATTTCTCTTAAGCTGCTGAAGATTCCTGTCTGCATGTGCATCATTGTGAGAAATACTCTTCAATGAAAGTATTTTGCTGAAAAGGGGCTTCAGCTTGCACCCTGCTATCTGTGACAAAACATTCTGCCTATAGAAAAGATTAGCCACAGGCTCCAGAAACACATAAGCAGGATCCTTCGTAATAAGCTTGTCCAACTTTGTATGAATATAACTTGCCATCTTCTTTTATTTTCTCCATTGTTCTGTTCCTAACATTCACTTTCAGGCATCCATGTCCTCCTCCATCCTGTTGTTGAAGGTTCCTCCTGCAATCTCTTGCATCCATTTCAGAATCTCAAACTGTGGATGCAGCTCTGTAGCACTGATCTAGAATTATTTAAATTGTACTTATGAAGCTATAGACAATGGAGTGGTAATATATTCTATTAGAATTTTTTAAATACGAGGATAGGTCTGTAAGTTTCCAGACTAACCATTTTCTAGGTGTGATAAAGACAAAAACTATATTTCACTTTTCAATATAGTTACCCTTTATTGCAATACACTTATCACATCTTTGAATTAACATTTCAACCCCACCCCCAAATAGTCAGAAATCTTGTCTGCAAAATGGGCATAAACAGCATCCATCACTTCTTCATCACACTTAAATTTCCTTCCTGGAAGGTACTTCTTGAGTTTTGAGAAGAGGAAATAGCCACTGGGAGCTAGATCTGCCTTGGAAACTCTTGAATTGTATGAAGGCATATCATTTCTTCCTGGCAGTTTGATCCATGGCAACTACAAACTTATTTAGTGAAGACAAGCCATCCTTCAATATAACATGAACAAGATTAACTTTGTGTGTCCAACCCTGGATATGAATGGCATCGTCTGGAAGGAGGAGCAACAATCCTGCAACACAAGAAGTTGTGTATGTTGCAGAATCACTGACAAATGCTTCTATTTGGTCAAAGTTCCTTTACATGTCTTTCAAAGCTTCTGTAATAGCTCCAGTATATCTATGTTCATTTATTAACCTTCATTGAAATGATTTGAGCCACATACCTCTCCTGGTAGCAGGAAGGCTCCACTGTAGAAAGAAAGTAGGATACGGGTATGTCAGATATCATTGAATGGTAAAAGAGAAAATCAGGGGCCAAGAGTAGAGGAACACCCAGCAGAAATGTTCATTGCAAATATGAGTATGATAGATTGCATGTGCAATTTCTGTTGTTTATCACAAGGGTTTTGCAAAATACCATTCTCATTTCGTTTTGCAAAAGGAACCTGTTAAATGCTATCTATTTTTGCTGTTCATGCTTCAGAGTGCATATTTAAAGACTCTCCCCCCACACACACCCACACCCACACCCTCTCTCTCTAAAAAAATTTTAAATTGTGTTTAATGTTCATTTTGTTACTGTGGCATCCCAGATGGACACTAATGATACATAAAATGAAATGATAAATTGGGAAAGGAATTTTGGCAAGGAAGCATTCCAGCCTGAGTTTAGAGTACCTCCCACTTCAAGTTAATTATGTATTGGTGTTTGTCATTGATAAAGAAAGAGAAAAACATAAAAAAAATCTTAATCAGGAAGAATGGCCTGGGAGAATTCAAACCCCACACTTTCCACTACGGGTCAGCACCTTATTGACTTCAACATTCATTTCATATACATAAAGAGAGGCAAACTAGAGAAAAATATGGAATGTGGTCACATGGGAAGTTAAGGGGATGGGCAAGGAAGGAAGCAGAATGACAAAACTCTTTTCTTCTGTGACTTTCTATGTTAAATACACATTAACTTATATAAGGCATATGAAGTTAAATTCATTTTGTTGTACCTTTGTTTTCACTCCTGTTATTTAGAAGTAGAATGACAAAACTCTTTTCTTTTGTGACTTTCTATGTTAAATACACATTATCTAGCTTATATAAGGCATATGAAGTTACAATTCACGTTGTTGTAACTTTGTTTTCACTCTCTGCTGTTATTTAGGACATTTATCCATAACATTTTAGATTTTAGTCTTATGATGACCTATAGCCAGTAAAAGTTGTCTATTCAGGCTCATACCTTTTTATAACAATTTTATTAATTCAGAATAATTTAAAGTCATATTGTGTTATACTGCTTTTTTATTTTAATAATCATCCAGTTTTAATTTGTATTATTTTTAATAATACTTTTTAATGCTTTAATTATAAACATAAAAGATTAATTATAACAGTGCTGGGCTCCATGATATGTTTTTAATACCAAAGGGAAAAACATAAAACTAAAAAGTTGGTGGTTTTATCACAAAATGTCCACTGCAATAAAATGCTGTACCAGTGTAAATAAAAATTTCAGAATATAAAATGTATCAGTAAATTATATCATTGTATTTAAAAGAGTGAAAGAAAAGTTACAAATTATAAAAAATATATTTGGTATATTTTTAATGTACAATGAAATTATATAAATTTTGAAGAAGCATAAAATTTATTTTTCATGCATTGTAATGTACTGGACCTTTGCAAATTGTTCAGTGTGTGCAGCACTTTTCTGTCTGTTGCTGTGGCTAAGACACAATGTCTGCATGACAACTTCCAGTTCCAAATTAAAAATTCTACATAGAATTAAAAAAAAATTTATATTGCAGAAAAAAATTTATTGTATTCCATTTTGTTTGTTACTGTGTTGGGATGTGTTTATGTGCTATCTCTTTACTTCACGAGTGAACTTATACTGAGTGTGCAATTGCTTCATCTTTTAAAAGGTGTGAATGTGTAATGAATGTATTTGGTATTTCAGTGTGGGTTTAATTATTGTGTTGAGAAAATTTATAACTCTTAATATGTGAGAATAATATGAAATAATCCTTATTATATTTGTATACCAGAGATTGAATTATTTTAATAAATCCATCTGCATAATTTAAGCATTAATATATTTAGTCATTTATTTTCTATAGATGTACTTGGTATAATAATGTGAGTTAATTTCTCATCCACTGTTATGAAAGCAAAGATTTTTTAAAATTATTTACATGCTATGTAAAGTAAGCATAACATGCACAGATAATAGTCACAGGAGGGGGGGGGGATTAGGTGTTAGAACATGTAATGTAGCAATATGTTTAACCATATCATAAGAAACAACCTGACATTTAGAATTAAAATTAACTTGGTTAGTTCTTAAAAATGAAAATGAAAAATGGAATTTGCACAGTGAAGCTAATCATAGTAATTGATATTATTGTATGATTCAGTTGAACTACACACTCTTAAAGCTTCACTTACTTTTCATAAATGTTCTCGAAATCGGTTATGAAAAGTAAGTGAAGCTTTAAGAGTGTGTAGTTCAACTGAATCATACAATGATATCAATTAATTTGGTTAGTTCTGTTGTGAAGAACTGTAGTAGACTGCCAACAGCTACTTTGAGATGGGAAACTTACAAGAGATATATTAACTCTTAGTCTCATATGAGACTTTGTCACCCATTTTGCAAATAGAAATTTTTAATTTAAAGCTTAAATGAAAGCTGACTGCTTACCATGCTATTCCTGTTTTAAGTACAAGGATATGTAAATATACCATGCTTTGAATCTGCTACACAATTGGAGTTAGTATAAAATTGTGGAAATGGGTTGACTTTCAGTTGGCAAATGATTCCTGGTAAGACTGTAGCTTGAGTTCCATTGATGGAGGCAATTGAATTTGTAATTTAATGAAAATTATAACTATTTCAAGAAAAATTAAAATAATATACCAAATATATGAGTATCATAGCAAAAAACAATTTCTCTAAGTTACAGATTTTTCCCTGAAGCATTTTATAATAATATCATTATTATTTTTGCATGTAAGATGTGTATGTATTTTAGACTTTCAGTAATTTCATATTCAGTATTATTAACTTTATGGTTTATTTACTTTGAGAACTGCTAACTATGTAACTAAGGTGATGTATCTGAAATGAGTAACTGAGAACCAAGTACTTAATTGTGTCTCACTGCATCTGGAACTTTAAGGTGTATGCAGCATGTGAATCTTGGAACTGCTCGCTGCATGTAGAACTGAAAAAAGAGAACTGAGTGCCACAATGGAGCAAGCACTTCCGTATATATTAAATTCAAATCAAGTAATCATTAGCTTAATGATGCCAAAGGGGGTCACACGAGCAGGTTTCGCACCTTCTTTAAAAGTTAAACATACCTTCCCCATTGGCAGTTTAAATTCACCTGCCACATGTGCCATTCACTATTTATTGAAAGTATAAAACTTGACATTGGCTAGTTTAAAGGCCAACTGTACAACGCCTGTCGAGTTTAAGGAACTAATGAATTTAAAAGTCCTAGCAGTCCTTTTAAAAGTGGTATTACTCATCTCCAGTACTAATTACAATGCATGAAATATTATGATAATGAAGTTTGCAACATACATATTATATTTATATTTTAGTGGTTTCAATTAGTAGTTGTGAATGCTACCATTTGGCCACAGAGGCAAAACTTTTTCTTTTGTCAAGTGTGATAAATTTTATGATTTGAGTTTTGAATCTCTTCGTCACTGAAGGACCAGCTCATAGTGCCAGATCCCAGATTTTATTTTTTTCAAATTCACTTGAATTGTAACTTTCAGTCAAAACTACTGCTTGTTTTATGTCTAAATATTTTCTCTTTTTTACTCTGATATTTTTATTTTTTATTTTTATTTCCTAGTGGTGGTATTATTAACTATTAATAATTATTATTTGGTTTTATTTTTCCTCCCTATATGTATTTTGAAAAGGCATTCCATGTGGCATTAATGTCAACCTCTTCATGCTTTGAAATCTATCCTAAAGTTCTTGCTTTTTCAGTCAGTTAATATTGCATTTATTGAACCTGAAACAAATTATTCATCATATTTGAACAGAATGCTTCATTTAATTTTGTGGGTAGCAAAATTATCACCAATTATTATTTTCTGACCACCTAGACGTGTTAACCTCAGCAAAATCAGGTTCATAAACCAATCCTCTAATGTGGAATTATCAAACCAGGTATTGCTTGTTCTATAGTAATGACAATATTTGGATTCATTTAGTATTCCATTGTGTCACAGATGTTCACCTTTAATACAACAAAGGGGAATCGGTTACTCACTGGCTCTGCCTAGACACATCAGTCATAGAAGTGTTATTATTAAATACTTAGTCCCTCTGCAACAAATTACATATTTCTCACCTGGGTCATCTCACAGATTTGTTTCATCATAGTTCCATATGTGTGTTGGTGGGATATTTTCACTCTTTCTTCAAATGTTCTAGGCATTCCTCAAATTATTTCTTTGCTGACAGCACCTCTATTCTTTTTATGTTTGAAGAAAAAGAATGGTTAGAATGGGATGAAGTTTTAAAAATTATTTAATTTAATCAGACCCTGGTATATTGTTTTTAAATCTAGAGACAACTCAATTCGTTATAAGTAATTCTTGGTACAGAATCTTAAGTTTCTTTCAGTGGCAGGAAATCCAAATTCTGCTAGTCTCAACAGATGGCTTTCAAAACCTCTTCATGCAGAGTAAACACTATTGGCCCTCCAATAACAATGTGCATTCCTTTCAACATGTTAATTATTTACTATGAGGTATTCCATAGTGCCTTCAGCTTTACATTAAAAAGGTGTATATTTGATGATTTTTCCATTTTTAAGCTGAACAGTCTGCATAGGGATATGATTCAAGCATGAAATTATACATTATGAACTGGAAAAAATAATAATAAAAAACAGCATTCCATTTTACAAAGTTTGGATTAATAAAATACATTAAGCATAATTTAATTGAAATCATAAACTAAAATTTGTTAAGTTTCTTTCTTTTAAATAATTAACTTAAGATGGCATGACATTCCAGGACTAGTCACCCGTACACCTCAAAATTAGATACCTTCACTTATCTTTCATTTTTGTAGAAGGATGATATATTTGCAATATAATTGTCATTAATTAGTATAATACTTGGCATCAAATGTGTAACTTGCCAGATTTTAATTATTTTACTTGCTGGTTCTAGTTATGAAGTTTTTACATATAATTTCTACTCATATCAAGTCGGAACAAATTAGTGCTGCCCTAAATGGAATTTTATTGCAGCTCAAAAGAGCTAATTTAGTGTCCTAAAACACACTTCTTTTTTTTCTTCTCCTCCTCTTCCTCTTCTTGTATCACAAGGATTAGGCCATGGAGCCTGTTTCAACTTCAAGAAAATTAAATTGGGCTTGCCCTCTTAAAAATGGCGTGCCTCTATTTCGTAATCATGGATTGCATAATTAAGAATAATATTTGGAAATCTGCATCCTGACACTCTCTTATATGTAGGTGCATATAATATGTAACAGAAAACTGGTATTGCAATTGTTTTGTATAATTTAATATAAGTGGGTGTCTCTTGTTTTATTTTTCAATGTTGTGAGTGTTCCATAGGTTGCTTGCAATTTATTTAGTTTTGTGTCTATCTTTCCTATATCCATACAAAATGTAGCCTTAATAATTTAAACTGTAATCTGTTCTATGATTTTATTATTAAGCACTATTTTACATCTTTTTATTCCTTTTTCCTGGAAATACCATTGTTTTAATTTTAATGCAAAATATTTTAAGTTTTATTGTTTTCCTATTTTATCATATTGTATACTGACCTTTTGATGTGTATAATTGTGTATTCCATGTTCATTTCTCTGTTGATCAGCATCATTTCAAAAGCAGTTTGTCAGCAAATATGAACTTTTCAGTATGGGTAGAGTAGTGTTTAATGCCCGTTTTTACTGCTGAGGCACCAGAGGCAGTGGACAGTGATGATACATGAAATGAAATGTTAAATTGGGAAAGGAGTATTTTTTTAAGGAAGGAAGCATTCCAAGCCTAAGTTTAAGGTACCTCTTCAGCATTTGCCAACTGATCGAAAACCTGGAAAACACCTCATGGAATATTCGGATTACAGAGAAAGAGTTGCAAAAGATGTCTAAATTGTGCAAATTAACAGCACATTCGTTTAGTTAAAAACAACTTTGTATGGCTGCAGCGACTAGCAAACAATGTCCTGCCGGACTGAATTTTCATTACTGAGAGAGCTGAAAAGCACTGCTGCTGGTGCTAGGTGCCCTTGCACTGCGGACTTTCTCATTACAAACAGGGCTGAAATCGCTAGTGGAATCTCTTACCGCGAGTGGAATCGTGCCCAAACAACAGTAGTACACTAGGAAGGAAGTGACTTGCAAGCTAGATAATAATGCTTGAAGAGCAGATTAGGTGATACAAGCTTAATTGAGTGCTTGTGCTGCAATCTCTGGCAGTAGTTAAATAAGCTGCTGGAGGAATCTCTTGCGGCTGGTCTCCGAGCAGCTGGCCAATCGAAGCAATGGTTGAGAGAGCCAAACTCAACCGAATAAAAGATCTAACCAGGAACTTTCTTTTGAAAATAAATACAAGCATGTTAAAGAATGTATTGGTTTACTTAATATGACGATGAAGCAGCCATTTTCATTGTTCACTTGTAATTTATTATTAATAAATGTACAGTGTTCAGAAGAACATATATTTGAGTTTGGAAATACGAAAATATCTGTGTTACCTATTTTTAATTATGTGCAAATTTATAATCTTAAGTGTAAATAATTATCAAGATAAGGCTTATGAGGTTAGAATGGCAATTTTAAAGAGACAATATGTTAACAAACAGGATCTTATTAATTGATGTCATTGATGATTAGCTTCACTGTGCAAGTTGCAATTTACATTTAAGTAAAAACAGGATCTTGTAAGGCTTCCATTTAGTTTGTTCAAATGCCACATTATCTGTACATTGAATGAGATATTAATTAAAATGTCTAACATGCAATTAAACAAGCATGGTGAAGGACATCAAAACAGATTTCAGCATATTATTTCATCAACTATCAAAATATGTACAGAGCTGAAGTAAACAGATATGACATTGATCGGTTTTTGCTAAAGAAAACTTCAAATTCTGTAACATATGAAAATATCTTTGAATAATATATAGTTTACAGTAATATGCACATATTTTAAAGTAACCGTGGAAAATTTTAACACAACTTGTACATCAAATCATATTTTATAATACAGGAGCTTTATTCTGAACCATTCACTGTTCAAACCAGTTAGTACTTACTAAACAGGTAAGATTACTAGCACTTTTAAACCCAATGAAAGGGAGGAAATACCTAGCCCAAGTGAGCTAGGTATTAACAATAAAGTTGCAACAGTTCTGTTCTGAACAAAAAGATAAAATTGTTTGCGAGTTTTTGGATGTGTTTAAGCAAATTTCCACAACAGAACTTGAAGTTGTGAAGAAACATATGGCATCCTTAAAGGCAACATTAGCACTGTTCCAACCAAAATGAACGAGTATTCATGCCCAGAACCAAAGAAATGTAAATAAAGTAGAAAATTTTTTCACAGAGAAGGCTCTTTGTCGTTAAAAAAAAAAAATAAATAAATAAATAAAAAAGACATCTAATTGTATTTGCCTTGCAAACCTAATACAATGGATGTCAGTAAGATTGCACTTTCTTTGCTTGCAAAACCTGATACATTGGACACAGCCCCACCTCAAATTAAGAAATGTCTTGCTTATGCAATTTGGAATGCATGTGAAACATACTGTTAAAAGCGCATGCCTTTTCCTGTTCAATTACCATTTCCTATGTGTTCTATTGCTACTTTACAGTTGATGAACTGCGAACATGCTTTATACTGAGTTACTTTTGGCATACTTTTACCTACAAGTAAAATAAATTATAAAAATAGTGAGATAATCCCTTACAGTTCCTCCATTTCCTTTTGTGTGATAAACTGCGAACATGCTTTGTACCGAGTTACTTTTGGCATAAGGGTGCTTGTTTACAACATATGTTAGAACCTACAAGTAAAACAAAAATTCTAAAAATAGTGAGATAATACTGTCAAGTACCATAGACCTAATTTTTATGCTGCCCATCCATTATATGATGCACGAGAAAATTTATTTTTAAAATCTGAAAGTAACTCGTCTTCTTAATCCAATTCTAAGCAGAATTAGGAAGGATATATGAAGTAAAATGTAATGCAATGTACACAGCTTGTATATAACCTAAAAATTTAAATAGTCTTTGTATATAATGAAGAGTGTAAAAATGTAAGTAAACATCTCAGTGTTAACTAGGGGCTGACAATGGGAACAAAGGACTCACGAAACGGGTCCTACATATATGAACAAGTAATTGGAGCATAAGAGTTCAGTTCGATTCAATGACACAATGACCTTAACATGTAATTTTATTTAAAACCCATAGAGGTTCCAAAGAGTTATATTGAAGGTTATAGTGTACAAAAGTAACATCCCATCCTCCACGATAACATTTACATTGTAAAGACCTAATGTTGTAAAAGAGATGCATTTTAAAGGCAGCTATGTAATAAACTACATCTAATGCTCACCTACAAATTCAGGAATTATACACTATTTCACATATAACACATACAAATGCACTGTAATACGTTGATATGGGTGTAGGAATTATGTTCTGAACATATCTGAACACTATTGCTATGCTGCCAAAAGTACTGGGTCTACTTGTAAGATTAATTTGACTACAGCATACTTAATGATTGTATTGTCAGGACACTTTTTGAAACATTCTTTTATTTTTAAGATTACACACTGATTTCTTATTATGTATACAAACAAGATGTTTTTTACCTTTTATCAACTTTTTACCAACCAATGGCCATCACTGTCGCACTGATGGTTAGGGTATTGGTCCTAATGAGCTGCAAGAGTAATGTCGTAGAATTGAATTCTGCCTGGTCAAGTTGCACGAAGGTGAGCTTACAATACTTTATAAATCATTCTATTCACTGTCTTGACCATATAGTTAGTACTTGGCATGGGATAAATGTAGTAAATATGAAGTTCTACTTCATATATATTCAGAATGTTTTAGATTACAAATAAGCAAAAGGAAATATAAAGCAAATTGTAAAAATGCTCTGTAACAGCAGTAACATAATAATGGTATTAAATGTAAATATTAAATCAATTTAGAATCAAACACAGTGTAACATCCATTAACAATCTGTTCTGAGTAGGATATTCTTCATGGTCACTTACATGAGATTTACTCACGACATATTTAATAATAATAATAATGTCATGATGTGGAAAAAGTTCCACGAAACATATGTTGTGAGTAAATCTCATGAAAGTGAAACCATAAAAAGTTTTATAAATATCCTACTCAGAAGAGATTATTAATGGCATTATACCTAAACTAAACAATAAATTATTAAATCATATGTAACTGTATATGATCCTGAAAATCCAATTACTCTTCGTATTCTCATATTCCGAAATAAACTGCAAAAATAGAAGATGCACATTCTAATCATTCCTTTGCCAGATTCTCTAAAAGTCAAATGGCAATTAGCTTAATGGCCTCAATTTCACCATTCATTACATTCAGTTCAATATATTACACTGCAGCAATTGGCAGTGAATGTTTAAATTTTTACCCATAGGTGAGTGGGTATTTCAGCAACAAGTATGTATTATATAAACATATAAACATGTATGTCATATATAAATATGGTCTCCCACATTGCAGACACCGTTATGAGCTGTACAACAAGGATTATTGCAAAATTCTGACAAATCCCTAGCTTTATTGTATTATCCAGAAAAAAAATTAAAATGAATTTCAATTAATGTAGGACACTTGGTTCTTAATTAATGCAAAGTATTGCATATTGCAACAAGTAAAATCATGCAAAAATAATTTTATTTTTTCAATCTTGTAATACAAAATATTATCTTAAAAAAAAAATATATATATATATATATATATATATATAAATATAAAAATTCATATAAATAAGGTAGTTTTGTAGCAGTAATATTTTATTAGGTTTACAGCTACTCTTGTGAGTTCCTTTAAGAGCTATTGTTATTGCATTGTTCATACATTATGTAGCTTATGTTAAAGTGTAATACATAATAAATACTGTTGAAATTGTGGAAATTAGAACAACAAATGCAGTATTAAATATTACTGAAGTGAATGAATCTTAATATGCCATTACAAAATTTTTGAGATATGCAATATTGAACAATAAGAAGTTGCATATGAGTGAATTTTCACATACACTACAGCAAGTTCTATATATCAGCACCTCTGCCTCTGAAAGTAGTATGCCACTTGTTCTTTAGCATAGCGTTTATCTTCTCTTCATCGGCAGCAACAGCTTGTTCCGGATTGGAAAATCAGTGTCTATGTAGGAGATTCTTCACATTTTATTACTGGAAGAAATTGCATGATACCAAGTTGAGACTACAGGTATGATGAAATTATTAATTTATTGAAACGAGAAGCAGCATAATGTTGAGGTCATCCTGTTCTTGGCCGTCACTACTTAGTTTTTGAGAATGTCTTAAGATACATGTAATTGTCATCTGCTTTGCTTAGAAAAAAGAAGCATTACATAAGTTATGTTTTGCATGTTCATTGAATTGATGACAATTTACAACTTTTTACTTTATTAGAGAAAGATTTATTTTTTAATAATTTGTCTTTGTGTAAAATGATATGGACAGATTGCAGATTTCATTTCTACATTTATTGCATGAGCTCCACATTCAGTAATAAAGTTTTTGTGGAATTTTAAATTATCGAGACCATTTCTAACCTCAAAATGCACTTATATATTAATTTAAGTATAGTGCTTTTCTACATGATTACAGAATTCTACTTTGTACCTGATCTAAATGATTAACCAAGATTCAGTTAAATTTAAAAACCAACATATCAAAACCACTAAAATGGAGCTATTATATATTCTAGATTAGGCTAGTGAGACAACTTTTGTACTCTTATATTCCACATACTATAGAATTGCTCAGAATGTGTTTCATGAACTACTGCAGCTGATGAACCCTCAGCATTATAACTACCTACAATCTTCTGGGCATAGACGATATCAGATTTCTACTGTAGTGTGAACCAGAGGTTTCAGCATCCCAGGCTAATTAAAGATACAATGATAAATATTATCCAGTATAATATAACAAATTATTATTGAGGAAATCACTCAAATTTCACTAATTTTGTTCCACTTACTTGGACATGATCATGTTCATGCTAAAAATTAAGGCAACAGCCTTTGAAACCTGTCCAAGTAATTGGAACAAAATTAGTGAAATTTGAGCGATTTCCCCAATAATAATTTGATATATTATACTATATTTCACTGTGAAAATTCCTGCTATTCAGAACTAATTATCGTATATTTTCAAACTATTGTATGAACTTCTGTAAAGGATTAAGGATATACAGTATTTATGATACAGATGGCACATAGGTAACATAGTGAAGTGAGCCAAGTTCTATCATCTCTTATTGTACAGAAATATTTCATTTTCACTACTTGCAAGAATTTAAGAAACTTTGAATTGGGCAAGAATTTTCACCATTCTGCCATAAATGAATTGTTCTATAGTGACATAACACATTACAGCACAGCAATTTAACATCAGTAAACCATGCTTACAAATAAAAATCACTAACAATGAACAAAAGCCTATATTTTATTTATCAAGTCAGTTAAGTCAACCCCTCGCCTCCAAATGCAGTAGTATTGCAGATTCTGAGTGTTGTCAATATTATTGTTTTATATTAGCAGAAGCAAAATGTTTCAAATATTACCATTCATTTATCTGTTAAAACAGTAATAGCTTCCAACAAAGAATGTGCTAAATTACTTGCAAAATATTGAATTTAACACTATATCATAATATAAAGGGATGCAGAAATAAGTTTCAAGAAATGCATTTTAATTTTGCAATGAATATGAAATTATAAATTAAGCATGCTGAGTTCCATTTGCTAATAGGGTGTGAATGTACTACTATTCATTTATCTGTTATCCCTAAACTGTTTTTTGTCAAAAAGGTGAGCACGCATGTATGCAGTTTTTCTTCCAACTTGTGTGTTTCCCCAAAAAATCGGCCCAAAGTTATATATATCTGCAATTAATTATGAGTTATAAAATGCATGTAGCACTTATAGCACAACAGTAAGTTAATATTTGTTTTTTTTTTTAAATCCTCTAAAATGTAAAATGTAAACATTTTAATAAAACAGTTTTGAAATATCTAATCTAAATTCTACTCTAAATAGTACTCATCAGTAATTAAACTGTTGTCTGATAATACTCAAAACTTTATATGTCACTATAATGATATTTCTATATAAATGAATTAAGAAGGCACATTTTACTTTACACTTCAATATGTTCACTGTTACTATTACTAAATTTTTTGGGAAGGAAGGGGAATTAGAAAAAAAATGCTATTCAGTTATAAACTTATGAATTTACGATACATTTTGTTGAAATACTGTGAAAAGAATCTTATTACTCATTTCATACATTTTGTACAAGACACATATGCACAGGACATTTAAACATATAATTTTAAATATGCATTACTTGGGTTGACAGTTCTTTCAATGCAATGCATTTGTATTTTCAAGAATCAAGCCATAAACATGCTGAAATGTTCCTTACCACCCAGCATTTTTTGTGAATGGAATCAGTTCCAATTCCTTATCGTCTCCGCAAGTGTCGCATACCACTACATTGCACTTATATTTTAATGGATAATGGTACATTTAAATATGCGTTGTGATTTCATTACAACCACCAAGATATCAAAACATAAGGAATTAAAAAATCTTGTCAACATAAAAGACAATTGTATAATGAGCAAAAGCTCAGTAAAGACCCTAAATTAAAAACACATTTTAGAAAGTATTGTAAAATACTTAGGAAAGTCATAAAAGCAGCGAAAGGCCTCCATTACAAAACACTTATCAATCAGTCAAAAAACAAAATAAAAACTTAAATGTAAAATTGGAACTTAAACACAGTGAAGCCAATCATATTAATGGATATCATTGTATGATTAGTTGAACTACACACTACCATACTTTTATAAAAAGTAAGTGAAGCTTTAAGAGTGTGTAGTTCAACTAATCATACAATGATATCCATTAAAATAAAAACTACTTGGAATATAATAAAACAAGAAACAGGCAAAAATCTGCAACAAGACGATGCATTAATCTTAAATATTAACAATCAAGAGATACAATACCCTGCAGACGTAGCAAATGAGTTTAATGATTACTTTCTTAATGTAACAAAAAATTTAAATTTATATTCTGGTGATAAAAGAGATGCTTTAAAAATTTTACAATCATCAACTCCCCCTCATAATAATGAATTCAAGCCAGGTATCACTACCCCACTAGAAATCAGTAATATCATTAGGAAACTAAAATCAAAAAACTCTTCTGGCTATGATGAGATCAACAGCAAAGTCATAAAGGCCTGTGCAAAGGAAATAAGTACCCCCATTAGTCACTTGTGTAATGAATCTTTAGCATTGGGTGTATTTCCTGAGAGGCTAAAATACTCAATAGTGAGGCCTCTGTACAAAAAGGGAGAAAAGATAAATGTCTCTAATTATAGACCTATAGCTATTTCACCTACATTTTCTAAGGTGTTTGAGAAAGTAATGTACAATAGGCTTTACCATTACCTTGAAAGTAACAATATTCTAGTTAGTGACCAGTTTGACTTTAGAAAAGGAATTTCAACAGAAAATGCAATCTATAAACTCACTAATGAAATTTTAATTGCATTTAATGAAAGAACACATGTAGGAGGAATATTTTGTGACTTAGCTAAGGCTTTTGACTGTGTCAATCATGAAATTCTGATAGATAAATTAGCTTTCTATGGAATAAAAAGCCAATATTTAAAATGGTTTATATCCTACCTTGACAAAAGGAAACAAAAAGTAGTGATAAATTGTCCCTTCAAAAATAAAAACAATGCATCGAAGTGGGGAATGATTAACCATGGAGTGCCTCAAGGATCTGTTATGGTCCTCTTCTTTTTCTAATATATATAAATGACCTCTCCTTATCTATCCAAGATGTAGGAAATGCTGTTCTATTTGCAGATGACACAAGCATATTGATAAATGGAAACAGCCTTAATGATTGTGTCATTAAACTAAATCTGGTTCTCAGTTCATTGTGTGTATGGTTCAAAGCAAACAAATTGTCTCTAAATCTAGATAAAACAAATGTTATGAAATTCATTACTCTCAGATCTCCAGATCCACAATTACAGATAGGATATTATAACAGTGTACTTTCACAAACCAAATACATTAAATTCCTTGGTTTAATAATTGATAACCATCTGAACTGGAAAGATCACATTGATCTTATTACACCTAAACTAAGCAGTGCATGCTATGCAATACGTGCATTAGTAATGTTGGAGTCAATTAAGACTTTAAAACTAGTTTATTATGCTTATTTCAACTCAATAATGAAGTATGGTCTAATATTTTGGGGAAATTCAGTTAAAAGTGAATGTGTCTTCCTTTTACAGAAAAAAGTCATATGAATAATTGCTGGTACACACAGCAGACATTCATGCAGAAAGCTCTTTAGGAAATTTGAAATTTTAACTCTTTCTGAATATATTTTATCCCTCATGAACTTTTATATAAGAAATAAACAAAAATTTGTTCAAAATCAAAATATACATGACAAGAATACTAGACAAAAAGCAAATCTACATCGCCCAATTTCAGCACTTTCATGCCATCAAAAAGGCATTTATTATGAGTGCATTTTAGTATATAATGCTCTTCCCTCTAGCCTAAAAGCCTTAATAAACAATGACAATTCCTTTAAATCTGCTCTTAGAAAATACCTATGTAAAAAGGCCTATTATTCTGTAAAGGAATATATGAGTGACAATAGTATACTGCACAACATATCAATGTATATGTAAATATGTATTAATAAAAGTTGTATGATTGATTTGTCTGTTTTTGGTGTTGGTTGAGTTGTTCTAAGTATTCTTTTTTATTTTATTGTACTTATTTATGTAGATGTAAACAAATTTTTGTAAATGCAGATTGAAAACTACTGTGGTATTTGTATATGACAAGTTCAATGTTCGTAGGTCTCTGTGGCTGCTTCACGAACTCACTGAATGCTCCGAGAACTAAACTAAACTAAACTAATGTAACAATGCACATTTCTTCTTTGTTTAGAAACTGCAAATAACCGCTTTCAAAGAGATTCCACCTAAAATGATTCAGTTTCCTTTTATTTGCCAACTCTAACGCAAGTATTAATGAAAAGTATGCTTCTGTTGGGCGAAACAGTTAATTTAGCAGCTTTAGGGCCCTTGTAATTGAGAAACATCTGTTGGAGTTGGTGCAGTCAAACAAATGAGCTGCAAGCACTGACCAATTTTGTAGGTCTCCCCCAGTATTTCTGGCATTCACATGAGGTTCCAAGATCACCAATCCAGTTGCAAGAGCCTGTACTAGAGTGAGTATAATAAATTTTAAATCACTTAATGATTCACTATTCACTCATGTCCCACAAGGAGGTGCTAGAGTTGCCTACTTCATTTTCCACATATATCTGGCATCTGCTTATGAAATTACTCCTGATCCTTCTTAGTTCTCTTTGAAAAATTAAATGCTCTCTTGACAATTTATCTTTATCCTTTACTTTATCTAAAGTGAGTGGATAATGAATAGTGTTGCATAAATTAAATGCTCTCTTGATAATTTATCTCTATCCTTTACTTTATCTAAAGTGAGTGGAAAAAAGAATAGCATTGCATAATTGAACTTATCATGTGGGAATTTCTCCTAAAATAATCTGACAAAATGAGCAGACACAATTTGTTTCCTTCACTCTTCAAATGACTCTGATTGAGTGACATGAGACACAAGGCCAAAGCAGCAGTTTAATAAGACCTGCCCTCCAGCCCCATGTCATGCAGTCTGGCATTAAGTATTGGGCAATGCAGTTCTCTGCTACCACATCCTTATCCAGTAGCTGGATACTCGATAGTATTTCTGTCATTAAATCACAGTTTCTGACAGATAATTATAATAACTATACAAGTATTAAATTGAAAACCCCAATTTAGATTATTTTCTGCCCTTTAGAATGCACAGTCTTTGAAAGTAATAACCCATAATTGAATACATTTTTACTAAAACACACATGTCAGAAAAACATAGTTTTAAGATGTACAAAAAAATCAATGACATGTGCCATTTCTCCATCAAACAGCATTCAGAGGGTATAGGTAGACATGTCAGAAATACATAGACATGTGTATTTTCATCTGGAAATGACAACTCCACACGTAATACGCAAGTTCCTGACCATAACTCCATTTTGCAAAAAAAGTCAAGTGCAGTTTTGGAAAAAAACAATTCAATTATTTATTATATGATTAATGCACTATGATTAAAAAAAATTACACTAACATTTATGGCATCTTACATCTTTCATACCTTTTATGTTCTCTGGCACTTGACTCATTGTCAGGTATTACAATTTCCAGAGCCTCTGAAGAATTATCATCTGAGCAATCATCCTCATACACTTCCAATTTGAATGTAAAAGACTGGTGATTTTCACTGCTATTATTTCCAACTGGTGAAGTAGCATTTTCATCTTCATCCAAGTCCATGCTTTAAAAGTTTTATACAAATTGATTTATGTAAACTGATCTGAAAAAATAGCAGAAGCTGAAGGTATTGTATTAGTATTTTTCTGAGGGTATTGTATCACTATTCCTTTAACTACAACCTTTTATTTGAGATTTATAATCTCCATTGCCTCCCACACTATTACTGTTTAATTTACCCCTCTTTCCACAAAAGTTTCAATGGTTAATTTTAAAGCAATTGTAACCCTAAATATGCATAAACCTGAGATGCACTCAACCCTTAAATAAGTAGTGAAAGCTTGTCTCAATAGCAAGGTCTGGACCAACTTTATGACATAACCACCTCACAATGTTACAAACCCTTTGTCACTTGAGTTATTTGCAGCCAGCAATACAAATTGTTTTACCTTTGTTATTGAAAAATATTATGCATATTCATATAATAATGATGCCGTTTTTATTTTGTATATTAACAGCATTTAATAGAATTATACAAACATAAGAAACTAAGGAGCTAACAATGCAATACAAAAACAGCATAATTGTGCACTTCTATTGAGCTTTTTCCTATTTCTTCAGTAAATTTCTGTATAATTCTGTGATATTTCTCAATGTGGCATATAAAAAAAGAAAAGAGTACAAAAAGTGTGTATTGGACACAATTCTGCAGTGTTGGTGTGGCTCCATGAAACCATTCCAGAATGGGCTCTGATTTTAAAAACAGGATATGGTGCATTTGAAAACTGATATGTAACAATTGAGTGAAAGACCATGGAGTGAAAGATCAACTGCAATGATCCTTAAACTAAATACAGCATTTACTTAATGCAAAATGCAAGCTTCAGAATGAGTCTCCCCTTCATTTATGCTATAACATTTAACATATTTTTCAAACATTTATCTTGGTTTTGCATACATAAGGTTTAAAAGTGCAAGTAATCTTATTTGTTTAGTAAACACTAGCTGGTTTGAACAGTGAATAGTTCAAATAAAGCTCCTCTGTAATAAAATATGATCCAATGTACAAGTTGTATTAAAAGTTTCCAAGATTACTTTAAAATGTGTGCATATTACTGTAAAATATATATTATTAAAATATATTTTCATATAAGTTACAGGATTTGAAGTCTTCTTTTGTGTAAAAACCTATCAATGTCATATCTGTTTATTTACGCTCTGTACATAATTAGATAGTTGATGAAATAATATGCCAAAATCATTTTTCACGGGGCAACAGATAGGTTACATTATTTTAATATATATATACATTTCACTTGAGACACAAGTGTGTAGAGTGAGTGAAGTCCGCTATTGCTTGGGTTTGCATGATTGCAGTTTCAGCAACAGATTCCACTGGTGATTTCAGCCCTGCTTGTGACGCCAAGCGGCTGCTTTTTTTTTTTAATGGAGGGGCCCTGGCACCTACCATGCACTAAGCCTATGCTACAAGATGGATGGGAAGCAGGTGAGGTGGTGTCGGGTACTGCCCAAGCAACCAGATGTTAGTGGGTGTTCACTATAAAGACGCCCAACTTACAAGGGAGTAAGCCAGACTAGAATAGGGCTAGGTTTCTGACCTTGGCACTGAGTGCTCAGAGCAGGACCTAGGTTTAGTGGAAGTATTACATGCACATGCTAAGTTGGATCTAAAGGTGTGGGTGTCATGCCTAAATTTAATATGTACTTATTGATTATGTCGTTGGGTTATGCTGACCAGAAGATGTGATGGCGGTAGTGTCCTTGGAATGGGATCTATGAGCTCTGGAACATATCAGAGTAAAAGAAAATTTATGGTTAATTAATAGTTAGCCAGAGGCTTTGTGCTTTGGACATGTCAGAATGAGTACATCTTCATCATCCTTTTGTGTAATAGTATGTATTTGACTTATTGTTAATGATTTATGTATGTCGTTGGCGATTGTTAATTTTTTTTAATAAAATGTGCATGTATATCTCTAGCATAGCATCCTAGCAATTCATCTAGTTGGTCATCATGCATTTAGGGAGGCCCATGTTCCCTCTGGCCACCCCAGATGGAATGTTTGTGAGGACTTCGAGGGGCCTACTGCTGGTCTGGGTGAGTGGCTGTGCACAGGTTATTCAGGTAATCTTGTATGGAAATCTGCTTATGATGTTTTGTTAAGGGAATAGTGCGATCAAATACAGCAAGAGGCATCTTGTGTTTTCCGATATGTATTGTGTGTTTTTCAGTGTGCTAATAAGTTGGGTTGTGATGATCTAGGCATCTATCGTATAGGTCTGAAGCTAGGTTTCTTTATGAACTCCTCTATGGTGTGCAGTTTAAGGTTATCATGCAATGGTTCCATCAGTGTGGGTTTGTAAGTCTTGGTTATTATGTGCACTATTTTGTTTTGGAGGTATTGTAGTGATTTAATGTGTGGCAGTGCAGTGGCCCCTATTATTGGTCTGATGAGCGTTTTGCATAGTGTAAGGCCCATGCGGGTGTTGTCATTATCTCTGTTGAGTATTGGGAGTAATCGACTAAGCTGGTTATTTGCCTTTTTCTTGATCTGCTTTATAAGCTTTGCAAATGTTAGTTTGGAGTCTAGATGTACCCTTAGTTATTTGGCTTCAGTGGTCCAGATAATATTTTCTTGGAGTAATTTAAGTAGGGCCAATTGCCTCTGATGTGTTTGATGTCTAGTAAAGAGCACTGCTTGGGAATTTTTGGTATTAACTTGGATTCTCCATTTTTTCAGCCAGGGCTCAATTTCGCTCAGAGCTGTTTGTAATCTGATTGCTGCTTAGGGCAGGTTTCTATGATAGTACAGTTATCATAGTGTTATCTGCATAGATTGAGAGTGTTGTGTTGATGATTTTCGGTATGTCATTTATGTATAAGTTAAACAAAAGGGCCATAATATAGTGCCCTGTGGTACACCTGCTCGTATTGGCCTTACTATTGAGAAGGTGTTATCTAGTTTAATGCTAAAGGCTCGGTCTGTTAGGTAGTGGGCTATAGTTTTGTAATCGTATCGCACATCTAGTGCTCTTAATTTATACTATAATCCAGGATCATATATTGAGTCTAATGCTCTTTGGATGTCTAGGGCAATAATTCCCGTTGACCTTTTGTTATTAAAACCATTGGTTATGTTCTCTACGTATGTGATGAGCTGTAGTGTTGTTGAGTGTTTAGCTCTGACTCCAAATTGCTCATTGATGAGTATCTTGTGCTTAATTATATTGCAATGAGGCGCTTTAATATTATTTTTTCAAATATCTTGTTTAATTCATTTAGCAGACTAATAGGCCAGTAGTTATTAGCATGGGCAGAATATTTCCCTGGTTTGGGGAACATAAGGACTTTGGCAAGCTTCCATTCGGATAGTAGCCATTTTGTAGGCAGTAGTTGCTAATTTTGGTTAGTATTTGCAGAGCTTTTTGTTAGATGCTTTAGGACCAAATTTGGTATGTCATTCGGACCTGGTGCCTTCTGGTCATTGAGGTGGAATATGATCCATTTTATCTGTTATATATGAGTTTTACATATTTTATTGCATGTAGGGGCTGTTAGTATGTTTGCCGCAGCTTCTTCAACATTTGTACTAAAGATGGGGTCCTGCGGGGCGTCATTATACTGGCATGCCTTTTCTAGCGCATCTGCCAGAATTTATGCTTTTTCTTCATCTGTTTCTGCATAGTCGGTCACGTTATTAGTTTTATGAAGGAGCCTTTTTAGTTAAATGCCAGACTTGTCTGTTATCGAGTTGCATGCTTATAATCGTTTGGTTCCATTGCTGCTGCATTTGGCATTTAACTCGTGTTTTAATTTCACAATTAAGTACAGTCATGTCAATTTTATGCCTAAGTAGGCGTGATCTCTGCCACTTGCATCTTTCGTAGTCTCAAAAATAAAGTTTAAATTATAAATGCACATTGTAGTGTTGAAGATGATCAAAATAGCATTAGGGAATTTTATACAGTTAGTTTAGTGCTTTCTATTGCAAGAAATAAAAGTTTAAAGGGTAAAGTATTAATAGATTTGTGTTGAAATTATGTAATATGGTTGGCAAGAAGTGCTTAATTAGCACTGATAATCCACATTAAATTTCATTTTATGATGCCTTATAAATGCTAATTTTTAAAGTGCAACAAAACAGATTGTGAAACAAACATTCAGATTCACCAAGGCTGGAATTTTTGTAATCCAAAGATCCCTTTTAGTTCCAGCTCCCATCTCTTCTTTGGCCGTTAATAAGCAAATGTGTTTTATGCCAATAAAAAACGTTTATTGCTTTTCCATTTCAAATGGGTGAAGAACTGCCTAAAAATCTTTACCCTTGGTGTAGAATTCTTTTGCAGTACCCTACATTAGCTACATTTTCTGAATAATGAATATGCAGCGATTGCATGTGCTTTCTTAGGTGTTTTTTTTTTTAACGGCTTTAATCTCTCTAATCTGGATCATCATTTTCCAAGAATTGTGCTTTAGTTTTAGCATACAAAGAATATTTCCATTTACTTGTCTTTATGATTACTAGAGTATATTGAATGCTATTCATTATGAACATATTAAATGTTGTATACCTGTTCCTATTTACTGAATTTATTTATATTCAGCTGCATAGAGAGAAAATAAAAATCCAGATTTATTGAAATGATATTTCATGTTTATACATATGATTTGATAAATAATGGCTGCGTGAAATTTGTAGGCAAAAATTGAATAGGAATTTCGTTTGCTTTATTTACACTTTGTATAAAAAGGGTAGTCTACAACCCGGAGTTATGTCTGCTAATCACATACTTACAACAAATCTAAACATCAGTACCCTAATATAATTATACTATAACTATTACTCCTCATAAATGCCTTCTGAATTTAAATTTTACAGAGTGTAAAGAAATATTCATGCAGCAAAAAAGAAAAATTACTTATAATGGGAGCCAAATCTGGAAAATCAAATATGTTTCTTTTTCAAAAACTTGCAGGTTCTGCCAAAGACCTATCAACACACACTTTTACTAGTAAACTTGTTTCTACATAATAGAGAAAGCATTGCAATTAATAAGTTAGTAGATAATAAAAATATTTATAAATAATGATTTTCATAATATTATACAAAACCTATCATATCAAAATGGCTACATTATTGGCAATAAAATATTCGATATGAGTATATTTATATGTGTGGACATAAAGGAATAAAGTAACTTAACACTAAATATTCTGGGTAAATTTAAAAAGGATCTTAATCTTTCACATCTTCAGTTCAGATGTGAATTCTAGACATTTCATACTTCTGTGTGAATATTACTGTATGTTTCTCATTTACAAATGTACCAGCCTTTGAAAGTATTGATTAATTAATTTATTTGTTGAGTACTAAGCAAAATACAACAGAAATAAAAGTTCTGGCCCAGGCCATTTTTCCTATAGACCATTATAATCTTTTAAAAGTAAATGCTTGCATGTATCTGAAGAGGCAGGTATTCTAAATCTCTCTCTCGCTACTTTTGAAAGTATTGAGTAATTTGGTAACGTTTTACCACAACAGCAGGGAATTTGCAGTCCTTGGGTAATAAGCCTTCCTACAAGAATCGTGTCAGTCCTGGTGGTGTAGTGATAACCATACTTGCCTCCTAAACCCAAGATCACAGGTTCAATCCCGGCCATAATTGACAGGCGTAAAAATTCTAAGTGTGCCTTTCTTTGGAAGAAAAGTAAAGTCATGGGTTCCATGTCATGGATTTACAATGCGTAAAAGAATCTCAACCGTGAAAAAAGAGGTCTCTGACCAAAATTTATCAGCCATTTCACATCCTGATTTGAAAGGGACGCTGATGACCTGAAATGCAGGTCAACAACTGCAGGATCTTTGCACGTCCTCCATTCCTCCCTGTGTACCACTTTCTGAATTGAAATATAACTAATGGTATACGCTAGTTTTTATAATTTACAGAAAATTGTATCAATTTTGACTTATGTTGAGGTTGAAAATTTTGCATCTTTCAGTCTAATTCGACCCATAAGGAAGATTCACTTTTGCTAGTTTTTGTGATTTTCTTTACTGCAAACTGAGTTTGTTACTGTCACTGTGAATTAAATGCTTTTGTAGCTAAATCTAGTGTTTTTTGTACTTCTTCTGGAATACTAGAGCTAAAATATCCAGGTATTCTCCATCTAGATTCTAAAAAAAGTGCTAAACTTCTGCTATATTCACTATTTTTTAATTTATGGGAATTTGTTCATATAAAACTTCTAATACAGAGAACACAGAGGCATTGAACTTCTATTTTAATGTGGCTTTACATACTTAAACCGTGTGTTATGCATGGACTTGCTCCCAGCATATGTTTTCCCCCATTTAAATGTTTGATTATTTCTTCAAATGGTTTCAATATTATGCACCTTTTTTTTTTTTTTTTTTTTTGGTATTTAATGCCCGTTTTTACTACTGAAGTACCACAGATGGTATATTATGCACTTCGGCACAGTTTCCTAGTCTTTCTTTGAAAATTTAGGGAATATATTATGCTCAATGTTATTGTTACTCTTAGTATGTCCATCATTTCTATAAAATGACTGAATATGTAGAATTCAGTTCTGCCATGTGATAAAAATTTTTGAAAATCTATTCCATAAGTGTTTTGATATTCTAAAAGGCTTATTGTTGGCAGTTTTATTATGTTTAATATGCACAACAGTATTTTCACCTTTTTGTGTAATGAATTTATGATTTTTGGTGTCTCTTGAACAATTAAATGAGATAACAGCCAAAATCCTTCCATTTAAGATCTGTTGAACTAATGTTTGTAGTGTTGTCTGTAACAACTTTTAGAACTTTTTTAGATGAAGTTGTCTATAATGGATTTTTATCTTTCAGCCAAGTTATTATTTGCATGTGATCCATCCAGTGGTGATTAGTCCAGCAGTAAGGTATTTAGCTCATAATTTTCAGTTAGAAAATGAATGGTAACAGCCAAATATAAATCATTATTTTTTTGAAGTGCATGACTTTCTTGTGAGACAATGCAATAAATAAATTTTTACTACACATTTGTGAGACATTGCTGATATGTTGCTGGTAGAAAACTAAAGGGTATTACATTTCTATTTTATGGATTCAAACATTAATAAATTGTTAAATCCACAGTTTCCATAATGGAAAAAGATTGATAAACTTTCACATTTGAGTTTGGCTGATCTTTTCTTTGGAGGAAACTTGAAATGTGCACCTATTGAACTGTACTTATTTTGTGAATAAATGAATACTTTATTATTATTATTATTATTATTATTATTATTATTATTATTATTACAATATAATTACACTTTTACAATATTTCCATGATCCTTGAGTGCTTGTTAATTCAGAATCCTATACAACTAACACCCCGTTTGTTATGTACATTGATCCTACATCACTCTAACTACACATATTTATCAGGTGAACTTTTCGAATACTTCCCTAAAGGTAAGAAACTTCCCTCATTAGTACAGTATTACTCCTTTCTTTGCCTTGATCACTTTCTTCCACCACTTTTCTCTTACTTTCCCTACATAATTTCCAAACTGATTCAAAAATTCTTTTCTGCTACAAAAATCTTTAATGTCTGAAATACTGTTTGCAAATTATCTCAGTTCTTGTTTCTGATTTCCCTCTCCATCTTTCAATTTCTGTATATTGTATTATACAGTGCAAGTTCTTTTCTACCTTACTACACAGTGGGCACAATTTTTTGTCGGCTTTTACCCCACTTAACATCATTCATTGTTCCTGCTCTTGCCCATGCTATACCCTCCCTACCCATTTTGCCAAAACCTCAATATATTTTTCCCTGCCCACTCTTAAAACTCCTATAATATATCAGAGCACTCTTATCTCTTAGGCTACCAAATATTTCCTGTTTCTCTATATCATCATTCCTTGCTTTCACATTACTCCACGTGCCTTGCCCGTTTGGTGACTATAAACTAACTAGCTCTCCCAAACCAATTTCCCTTACAATTTATTTTAATCTACCTACCCATATTCCCCCATTTTTCTTGCCCCCCCAACAAGCAGTCTTTGAGAATATTTCCTAACTCTAATGGTTGTATCATCTGGCAGTATTTCACAATGCAGTTAGTTACTAGACCTTTTCAGCCCACTCTTCCTAGTTCCATCATGGCTACTCCATTGGGTGCTGCTCTAGGTAATACCAATATCATTTTACAGACTGTGCTATGAATTTGATCTATACATTCCCCCCATTTTTGTATACCCCAAATTTGTATCCCATATTTTCCATTCAACTATGGCCGAATATAGTCTCTCTAACCAATTGCTTTAATCTCACAGGATTTCAACTTATTTAACAAAAGGTCATGTTTCACATTATCAAAAGCATTTGATAAATAAAATATAAGGTACCCACCTTTTTATTATGTTCTAATAACTCTAAAACTTGACGAACATAACCACTAACAGCAGTAATGTTTGAGAAATATTTTCTAAGGCCATGTTGAAAGTTAGGGAGAACCTTTCTGCCATAAAAAACAACAACAACAACAACGAACATTTTTTCATAAATTTTTCTAATCTCAGATCTTAGTGTAATTGGCCTGTAATTACTAATATTAAATTTATCACAGGTCTTACAGGTCCTACAATATTCATCTTTACACAATTTGGAAATATTCCTTTTTCAATCCACGAATTTATGACATATTATAAGGGTTTTGCTAATTCATTCTTAAAATATTTTAATACTCTAGGACTAATTTCATCCCAACCTGATGTACTTTTACTTGGTAGATGAGTAAAGATGAGATTTTAATAATTTTATCCATGTTTGTGGGTTTTACATACACAGTTGTATTTACAGTATTCATAATAACATAATTTTTATCATTTTCTGATAGTTGAGGTTAACATTCAGATAATGATTTTTAATATATTTACTTTTAAATGGTTCTTTTCAAAATTTCCATTAATATTTATTGGCAAGTCTTTTGATTCAGTTGTGCTACCCCTTTTTTGATTTAAAAATTTCCATAAAGATTTAGATGCAGTTTTAGAACTATAGATTCTCTGCATAAATGCTTTTGTGTATAATATTTAATTGTTTTATATATTCTTTCCTAAATTGTTTATATCTAATTTTATAAAATTCTATCCCAATGAATTTATACAACTCATAGTAATCCTTTACCTTCGGTTGATGATATAATTTGGCAGGTTTATTTTAATGCAGTTAACCATGGAAGCCTCAAGGATCTGTTCTTGGCCCTCCTCTTTTTTTGATGTATATAAACCTTTTCTTATCTATCCAAGATGTAGGTAATACTATTCTATTTGCAGATGACACAAGCACATTGATAAATGAAAACAGTCTTAATGATTGTAGCATTAAATTAAATCTAGTGTTGAGCTCCTTGTGTGTATGGTTCAAAGCAAACAATTTGTCTCTAAATCTAGTTAAAATAAAATGTTATGAAATTCACTGACAGATCTCCAATCCCCTATTGTAGATAAGATATTATAGAAGTGTACTTCTAGGAACCAAAGATATGAAATTCCTTGGTTTAGTAATTGATAACATTCTGAATTTGAAAGATCACATTGATCTCATCATACCTAAACTAAGCAGTGGAAGGGATGCAACACATGCATTAGTAACACTAAATTGAATTAAGACTTTAAAATTAGTTTATTGAGCTTATTTCAACTCAATAATGATATTTGGCCATATATTTTGGGGAAACTCAGTTAAAAATGAGTGTGTCTTGCCATTACAGAAAAGGTCATATGAATAAGTGCTGGTACACATGCCTTCTCATTTATGCACTAACATCTTTAGGCAATTTGAAATTTTAACTCTTCCTTTGTGTCAATATATATTATACCTCATGAACTTTTACATAAGAAATAAAGAAAAATTTGTACAACATCAAAGAATACATGACATGGTTACTAGACAAAACAAATTTATATACACCGGTTTTAACATTCCTGCCACCCTTTTCATTATTGTGATAAAGAAAAACAAATAACTGCACATTTGAACATTTAAAGCTCGCGGTAGTGTTCAACCGTCTTCGTTATTTTGGAGGCAACCGCTAGGCGTAATGATGCTTATCCGTCAGATGGCGCCGCGGTACAGCGACATTGTGAAACATTTTCGATCACAGTTTCAGAATAGCTGCTGCGCTTTTGTCATCACAATCCAATCGTAACCATCGGCTTTCATCGCTACCACTCGCCACTTTCCGTTCGGGAGATGACCATAACGATATGTGAAAAATGCGCTCTAGAATCAACGGTGCAGGCGGTTATAGCGTCAAGTTACGCTTGTGAACATAGGATGTGGGGTTCAAATATTAACATCCCATGCTGCCGGAATTACAGGAGATTTGCCACAATGATTAACTCGCTGAATTAGTTGGGAATTGGAATAACAGCAATTTGTCACAATTACAATGATTTACTCGCTAAACCATTGGGTCCATCGGTTTCTAGGATTTGCCCGAGGTTAGCCGACAGATTAGGTTAGTGTATGTGTGTGGATTGGCTATGAATTTGTATAAGAGCACATTTTCCATCGTTACAATATTTCGCCCGCCTAATGATGATTTGCCACAATTACAATGATTTGTAATTGTGGCACAATTGCCACAATTACTCGCTAAGCCACTGGGTTCACCAGTTTCTAAGGTTTGCCCGAGGTTTAGACGACAGATTAGGTTAGCGTGTGTATATATACGAATTAGTTGCGAATTGGAATAAGAGCACATTTCCCACCGTTATAATATTTTAACCGCTTAATAATGCCCTAATTACATTTACCATTTATATTCACAAAGTAAAGTACGTGTCGACAAGTTCCACTCTCTGCTCTGTCGCTCAGGTCTGCCTAGCCGCTCGGGCACTATTAGAACACAAGAGCACTTACCACACCAGCAGCTGTACTTTCAGCCCTGAATGAATGGTGTTTAACGCCATTTTTACTACAGAGGTACCACAGGCGATGAACACTGATGATACATGAGATGAAATGATATATTGGGGAACGGATTTATTTTTAAGAAAGGAAACGTTCCAGGTCTAAGTTTAGGGTACCTCCCCGGCATTTGCCATTTATGAGGACTGTGGAAAACTTGGAAAAAAAAAAATAATCATTCAGGGAGGACGGTCCTGGTGGGATTCGAACTCCAGACCTCCCGCTCACGAGTCCGCGACTTAACGACCTCGGTCACCCGTGGTCTTTCAGCCCCGTGTGTAATGTCGAGTGCGTGCGAAGGTGTAACGTCGAGTAACACATGTAGTAGTTCCCTCTTCCCCTTCACCCTAATGGGTAGCAAGGACTTCCTTCCTAAGCTTACGATCTACTCAGTTTGTTTGCTTTCTTCCAATGTGGAAATATTCGTGTATAAAGATTAGTTTTGCGAGTATTTTCTGTGCAAGGGATTTTTATTATGTCAATCTATCAAGTGAACATGTCAGATAATTTGGTTAGTGCACCCAGTAAATAATATATTTTAAAATAGTTTAACATAGATGTGTAGAAACTAACATTTATTGCGCAGTAGTGTGAAGTGATTAGACTGATGATGCTAGAGCCAATATGAATTCTGTGAAATCTCTTCTGAAATACCCTTTTCCCATGAGAACTCTCGAAATAAAAATTGAAATTAAAAAATTAGGTCCATGAACTCCAGATTTAAATATTACTCAAATAGCCAAGAACAATAAGTACCAAATGTACTAAATATATTTTAATAATACGGTATATAAAAACATGATGGATTTGTGCCTACAGCATAAGAAACGATTTGTTTTGCTTTCCATGTTTACTTTTCGGTACGTGGTGCAAAACAGGTGTAAATGATCTTGGACACTTGAACAACTACATTAAAAGTACCTTATAATTTACTACATTTTAGTGCACTTGGCAGTGTGAATATTGCTGTACAGCTGCTCAGTCGAGCCTATCATGCCTCTTTGTATAAGCATGACAAACAAGTGCAATTAAACCATTACATTTTCTCGAAAATGTTTGATTGTATAAAGTTTTGCGGAACCTTTGAAAGAGTCATAAGAAAGCATGATGAAACATTTGATTCAGAAAACTCAGGAATATTCTTTGGTTTAGTAGACTTAATTAGTAAGTATTGTCTGTGCTGTCAGAGAAAATATGAAGAAAAGTAAAGTATCAAAGTACACATAAAAATTAATTCAGAATGAATTACTTGAATGTATGATTGAAGTGCATCAAGACATTATTACAGATTAAATAGCTCAGGCTAAATATACAGCAGTAATGACTGGTGAGGAAATCGATGTATTACACCAGCGTCAGCTTGCCATTGTAATCAAATGCGAACTAAATGGGAGTGTGCACGAAAGATTGTGGGGATTTTCCCAACCTGATGCAGATGACATATCTAAATAAGTTTTGAATAGTTAAATTCATTTTTCGGAACAAATCCCAGCAAAGTTATAGCTCCAGCAATGCTGGAGTTTTAAAGTTTTTTTTTCAGAACATTTGTTGCAGATGACTGAGGGGTACTATCCTGCACTGAACAAATTTCGGACTAAACTCAAAAGTTCTCTACGAACGACAGGACTTTCAAAATATAAATGGGGCTCTGCCTCTACTTCAGTTGTTTATAAAAACAATTAGGAATATGCTTTTGGTGAAATTACTACCCTGTTCAGAATTATTGTTATACCAATTGCAACATTAGCACCAGAACGCTGTTGTCTTCACTTAAGTGCGTTAAAGCTTTCGTTGGAAATTCAATTAAACAAGAATGCCTGTGTGCACCTGCCTTGCTATCAACAGAAAAACGATTGGTGACCAAAACGAAGGATGTTAACATAAAGGCTATTGAGAAATTCGCAGAGAAGCAAAACAGGGGAATTGAATTCAACTACCATCATAGGAGGTAAGACTAGTAGCCACTGATTGAAACAGTATATTGAATAAGCGACAATGCATTTTATATAGTTCAATGCTTTAACTTTTGTACACATACGAAAAGAGCTCGAAAAATAGCATTTTTGGAAAGACTGAGTTCCGATACACTGCATGTACTAAATGCATTCTGCACCGAATATGCAATTTGGGGTCTTTATTTTACATAGAAAGACGTGGTTTTGCAGAGGAAAGACATTACTGGGAGTAAGAAATCGCAGCACAACACAGAAGAGTGTGTGTGTCGGTCCTGGTGGTGTAGTGGTTACCATACTTGCCTCCTAAACCCAAGATCGCGGGTTCGAACCCGGTCAGAACCGATAGATTTTTTCGGGCGTAAAAACCCTAAGTATGGCTTCCTTCGGAAGGGAAGTAAAGCCGTGGGTCCCGTGTCGTACATTTACGGCACGAAAAAGAGCCTCAAGCCTGAAAGAGAGGCCTCTGAGCAAAATTTGGCGGCCGTTTCACGCCCAGAGTTGAATGGGACGCTGATGACCTGAGATATTAAAGAGCGTCCATAAATAAATCAATCAATCAATCAAAAAAAAAAAAAAAAAAAAAACAGAAGTGTGTCCACAAATGGACAAACTGTTGTTTTTGGAACGAACGATACTCCTCAGTTATTCCTTGGACATTCCAGGTGAATATCTTAATTTGCTCAAAAATACCAGACCGTTATCGCGAATGGAGCTCCAGTATTTCCTCGAGCTTTAAGGATAAGTGATAGAGTCGGCACACATATTACTACAGATATGCAATCAATGTTAATAACCGGTGGGTCGGCACGTCCCTGTACCAGTGTTCTGGAAAAAAAAAATCGAAATTAGGGTGGGGTTGCGGAGCAGAGGAGGAAAGTAGAATAATGTCACTCAAATTGACATTAGTAGTAGCAAAAAAAGTTTCAATTACAATGATATTATATGGCAGTAGAAATCGTAAACCTCATCTGGATAACTTGTTTTTCTTTCCGTTACGCTGTTCATACATTATATTCGCGATCCTTTTTGCATATACAAGCGAGTGAGGTTTTTCGGCGGATTCTATAGGAAGCATCACAAAAAATTATTAATAATTACTGTATAAATGAGTAAGTCAATGCATAGTGAAAATAAAGGGAGAAATATAACTTATTGTGCAGGATTTTATGGAGAGCCAAAATTACCATTCAAATTAATCAAGAGAACCCACAGTAATTATGTTGGCTCACTTGCAAATATGTTTTAAGATTTAAAAAATTAGTGAACTGTTTAAATGTATATATTAATTGAAGAGCTTGAAACAGAAATTGACCAGCTAAATTTCCAAGAACAAGGCAATATTAAGGTACGCATGGATTATAAATATCTATATTTAAATTAGAAAGAAATGGTTTGGGATGATTTTGAGGTTAGGATAGGGAGACCAGATTTATGATTTGAAAACAGGGATTTCTTACGAATATGCAAAAGCACTCGTATCAATTACAATAGTTTATCATGAAAATATTCAGTGAAAAAATGAATTTTTTTCCAATGCGTCATGCCTAAATAGTCATTTGAGAGAGTACATAATAATTAAAACATTGAGCCATACCTTTTATATCAGGCAGATATGTATTTCCAAAACGGTAACCTACTTATATTATTGAAACTTCAATATATGAAACCCACTTTCAAAATTACCCAATTCCGTGTATATGAACCAGTAAACTTATGCAGTATAACAGGAGAGTAAGTGGATAAACACGGATTAGTGAGTGCGAGTTTGGAGTTCGATTCTCGCCAGGACCGTCCTCTTTGACTGAGTTTATTTTTTCCAGGTTTTCCTGAGTCCTCGTAAATGACAAATGCCAGGAAAGTGCGCCTGAACATTTCCTTTCTTAAAAAGCAATCTTTTTCAAATTTATCGGTTCATCCCTTGTAGCATCATTGTCCACCGTCTGTGGTGCCACTGTAGTATAAACGGGCGGGGAAAAAAAAATAGTTCAAAATATTATTGCATAATAAACCTGAAGTTTCTAGGATTCAATTAAGGTTAGGTATAGGCCTGTGCGTGTATTTTGTGTATATGAATTGATTAAGAATTACATTGAAACTTCAATGTATGCTTCCTATTTTCAAACTTCCTTTCCTTGTATGTGAGCCAGTTTTAAACTTATGTAATATAACAGGAGACAAGGTGGAGATATTATTGCAAAAGTAATAAGCCACTGAGTCCTTCAGTTTTTAGGATTCAATGGAGGTTAGTTGTAGGTTAGTGTGTCTGTATAATATATATAAATTGATCTGACTTTCATTTTGGCAACTTTGTATTTATTTGGGATGCAAATCTGTTATTCTAGGTAAATTTTCCTGTGGGATGCACAAAGCAAAGTTTAGCTTTAATATTTTTCACCCCAGTCTCATTTCTTGATGAATTCTGTATTTTTGAACACAAACCGATAAAACTCTGCATGCGAAAAATTATAATTATGCAGCACTTATAATATTGCTTTTAATATTGCTATTTTCACCCTATTTATTTTCGCTACTCTTGATCAGAATTTCATTTTTGCCAACTGTAATATTTATTTTGGAGACGAACCTGTTATTTTGAGTATTCATGTAGGAGAATATGATCCCATCATTTGCATTGTTAGATGAAATTGCAAAAACATATGAAACTTAAAAACTATGAGTTTATGCCATGAAAAGAAATTGGGACAATTCTGTGTCCCAAAGTAGTTTTTAGGAGGTAAAAAAAAAAAACTAGGATGGTCCTGGTTTTCCAGCACATCTGGTCACCCCTAGATTAGGAATGTAAAGGTTTGTGGGTTGATAGCAATTGTAACAGCTGTAAGTAGCTAGTTTATTGTAGCCTTATATACGTTATCGTTCTCCTGACTGTACCCAAAATTGCATCTGTCCGTTCAAGATATGAATGTTCTACAATGGTTAGCAACTCAAATGTGACTGAACTGCAGCACAAGTCAATGTAAGGTACTGACTAACCATGCATGTACAAAAATGATAAATATAAACAAGTCTCCATGGTAACAATCACAAAATACATCAGAATTAGTAACATAACTGATTGTTTGAAAAAGTTAATTATTATTTTAACAAACTTAGTTTGTTGGATAATTCCTTAAATTGAAATGAATGTTATCTTTCATTAATAACTAACCAGAGAATTCCTGGGCATATGTTTATATGATTTTATATCTTTTTTTAATGTAAGGAATTTGCCCCCAAAGTTTGTGCCAATATTTTTGTTATGCCTGTATATTGTAACATTCTAAGTCAAAGGTCTGTAACATTGTAAAGTTGATTTTAAACAAAGTAATCAATATCGTCTATATTTTGTATGAAAGCAAGACTTTAGAATGTTTTCAACTTAGTGTATGGAACTAACAACCTGCTTTTTGCTCATAACCCTTAGCATAATCTTAATGTGATTAAAGAGAGGGTTGGTGGTTTTTTATAGTAGATAAATCTGTGCTCAGGTCATACTATAATATTTTTTACATTTTCTTTCTGTCCCATATTATGAGAAGATTTTTTTTAAATGGTGTTAAATGCCCATTTTACTACTGAGGCACCATAGGCAATATTCTGTGAAGATAAAAGTTATGTAGTTGGTCATTACTGAGTCTCATACTTCATGTTAAAAATATTTGATTTTGTTGATATTAATTGAGTTCCTGTATTGTCAGTGCATTCCAGGGCTATAGTTTCGCTCTCTGAGGACTTGAGCAAGTCTTTCTGTGAGAGAAATTAGTATGTTAAAGCAACAATTTTAAAGAGCATGTAATATAACAATTAAAAAAAATATTTTTACGGAATGTCAGAATCCACACAGTGAAACTTTTGTTAATCTTATTTTGATTTAAAGCAAAACACTAAAAATCATGTCGTCACATTAAAACTCTCTTTAAGTTTCACAAACACACTTATAAAAGTAATTTTGGTACATGTTTCGTGAGGTACATGTACCAAAATTACTTTTATAAGTGTGTTTGTGAAACTTAAAGAGAGTTTTAATGTGACGACATGATTTTTAGTGTTTTACTTTAAATCAAAATAAGATTAAAAAAATTATTTGTTGGCTTTCTCACTAATGCTCCAAAATCAAACTTGCCAAGCTTATTGTGGATGATATAGAGGTAGTGGATGGGTTATTTTTGTAATATTTATTTTGAAACTTAGTAATGGTTGATTGAAGTTAATATAGTATATAAGTTAATGTAGAAGTATTTTGATTGTCATTGGCCATAGTACTTGGAATAGAATGAGGTCTTTCCTTATGCATAGGCTCATTAATCTTTCCTCTTGAACACATATGACTTTAATTTCATAATAATGTGATATATTATTGCAAATTAATACTTTTTTTGTCAATGGTTAGTAACAGGCATGTTAGTACAGCTTTCAATCTGCTTTGTCACTTCCATGATTCATTTGGATAGGGCATTGGACAACAACTAACAGTAAAAATTGAACGGCATTTGAATTATTGTGGAGTTTTTCCTCGCCCAGATGAGGTGAATGTCAAATGTCTTGAGCTGACAATAGACCCAACCTATTTTGTATTAACATTAATTCATTCCATTCATCATCTCAAAGACCTTGACAGTTTGAATGGAACACTAACAGTTGTAAAAGGAAAAGAAAGAAGAAATACCTATCAATTCAATGTATACAAATTAAAGTCAGGTTTTATAGGTCATTGTCATAATTTGGAAAATGACACAATTTGTGATTTGGCAATAATATATTTCAATTTCTGAGAAAATACAAGCTATATTTATTTTATTGTAACATTTTGCATTACTTTTAGTCAGTTTGTTTATCAATAAAGATTAACATTTAAGCATATATAAGCATTTATGAGTAATTTGTTATACTAAAAAGTTTTGTTTAATGAAAAAAATTGTTTCCTGTTAGAAGATGCTGTCCACAAATTTCTGGCCTGACATAAAAGGCCATCATTCATTGTTGCAATGTTTGTGCTGTCTTACTCACATGTTTCAGGAATGAAAACTGCATTACTTTTCTGATCATCCATTAGTTTGGAGAAGCTTATTTAAGTCAGATGTGTTGCATAATACAGCATGATGTTCAAAATTGAATTCAGAGCTGTGATTAAAATTTTAACTAAAGGCAAATTGCACCCAGTAGTATTTAACAATGCCTTGATGGTGTGTATGGGCAAGTTCCCGTTCATATTCCACTGTGACCGCCACGGATGGCTGAGGCCGTTAAGGCATGGACTCGTGAGCAGGAGGTCTGGGGTTCGAATCTCGCCAGGACCGTCCTCCTGACTGAGGTTTTTTCCAGGTTTCCCTCAGTCCTCATGAATGGTAAATGCTGGAGAGGTACCCTAAACTTAGGCCTGGAAAGATTCCTTCCTTAAAAAAAAATCCTTTCCCAATATATCATTTCATCTCATGTATCATCAGTGTCCACCGTCTGTGGTGCCTCTGTAGCAAAAACAGGCGTTAAACACTTTTCATTCATTCATATTCCACTGTGAAGGAGGCATCAAAATTATTTTGTTTGGGTAGAGAATGGCGGTTTTGGGTAGAGAGAGCCTTGAAGATGACCCACATGAGGGTAGGTCAATGGATGTATTCACACAAGAAAACATCTCCCTTTTAAAGGAGAAAGTTTGAGTGACTGGTATCTGAAGACAAAAGAAATAGCTGCCATGATGGGACTTTCTAAAATAACTGTTTTGCATCTTCATCAACATTTGTATAGGGCCAGTGCAAGATAGATTACCCAAATTCTTTCAGCAAATCAAATGCAAACACACTGAAGTGTTGTCATAAACATTTGAACCTTTGCAATAGTTACAGGAAGGTAACATGTTAATCCATTGTCACAGGGAAAATGCAATTCTCTATTATGACCCTCTGTCAAAAAGAGAATCAATGAAGTAGTGGAAGAAGGGTGAAGCATCCTATAAAAAAGCCAAGGATATACAGTACATGAGGAAAATCTTGGTGACAGTTTTTGGGACTGCAGTGAAATGTCATCAAGGAAAAGAGGCATAGAATGCTGAGTCAAGAGATTCATATGCTGCATGATAGTGCTGTGAACACATGTTGGCTTCCACCAGTTGGATCATCCACCATACATCCCAGACCTTCCCCACAGTGACTATTACCTTCTTTCAAAACTGAAATCTGACCTTCGAGGGTGAAGCTTCATGAACAGTAATGAATTGAATGCTATTTTTCAGCAATTTGCAGATAAAGATTTGGACTATTTTAATAGGGGGATTAAAATGTTAATCCAGAAATGTGAGAGATGTATTGCATTAAAAGTAGATTACATTGAAAAGTGGTATACACTAATTTTTATTCCATTACCTACTTAACATGGTCAGGCTGGAAACTTATGCAATACACTTCATATCTATCTGGTTCTTAATAGTGAAATACATCATTGTACTGTGTATGAAACGGGAAGCAATGCTATCTTCAATTAAAATATATATATAAGGGGCTATAGAACATGTACAGAAATTTAAGAGAATGGTGCAGAAAGTTATATGGAATGAAATATATATTACCGGTTTACAGATGCTTTAATATTTCAGTGAAAATTTTGAAGTGTTGAAAAGATCAGTGATTTTCAGCTTAGGTAATACTGTTGTCAATTAGTGATTATGTATCATAGTGGTACCTTACAAGCAGAAGCAAGGATATGCTTATTATGATCGTGGTAATATAGTGTGGCCTTTATGAAACATAATTTTCTGTAACAAACTAATTAACAAAATTGTCTTTCAGGGGCATTTTGAAATTAATGACATTTTGATTTTAATATTAAATGAATTTTGTCAGATCTGACAAATAAATTGTTTACATGTTTATAGGTGTATTGCATTTAAAGATGGAGGAGGAGTTTGATGAAGATAAGGGCTGGGATGGTGAAGTGGGAGAGGAAGTAAGTTTGTTATTAATTATTAGTGTGTAGAATAAGCCATTTTTATATAATGCAGTGTGCATGTATTGATCTGCAATCAAGAGGCAGCATTGTTTATGCTATATCAAAAAGTATAAGAATCTGTGTAAAAATACCAGTCCCTAGTAAAGTACCTTCTTTTAAGAAAATTGATGGCTATAGATAATCTCATTTTTGTCTCATGCATTTCCTCCTTGTCTAGTTTGATCCATAGATTGTCTATGGAATATTCATAATGCAATTTTATTCTTTTACAACTTATGCATTGTTCTTTCATTTACAAGTGTGGCTATGAATCCACACTGTTACTCTGCCTTAGTCTGGTGTAGCATGAGAGGGAATTGAAAGGAGAAGTTGTTGACCTTAAGGCTACAGGAATGCAGTGCAGATGGTTTTGTGTTGTTATCCATGTTAGTTTGCTTTTGAGCTCAGTTTGAAGAGACTGTTGTCTTGTTTAGATGCCATAATTATGCTCATTTTAGAGATAGAGCAATGTGTGAATTTGAAATTTCTTATAAAATCACCTATTGCTTTATTTTAATGAAGGAGGCTTATGGTGATTCTTCTATGCCAAGTACATGAGTTTTTGAATGGCACAAAAGGCTCAGTGGGCAATTGGAAGTAGGTGGAAGATGATGAGTATCTGCATTGTCCAGTCATATCAAGCACCAATGAAAACGTTCTGAAAATTATTGAAATTGTGCTTGCAGATTGAAGATTAATTATTAGGATGATAGCAGATGTGCTATACACTATTACATTAAGGTTTCTAGAAGACTCAGAGAAAGATGAAAAAGAAGCAGTCAGATCTCTGTAAAAATAACACTTGGGCTCTTCATCAGGACAATGTACTGACTCACAATGCCTTTGCTATGAGAACATTTTTGACTGATAAACACATTCCAGTTAGTAAACATAACATCCTGCTTAGGACATTATCTATAGATTGGCCTGAATTTTAAGAATATGAATGAGATATCAGTGAGTTCTGCACTCATTTTGTTATATTAATTCATTTCAGCAACATTCCAAATTCTGTTACAGTTGATGTAGTCCTTAGAATATTTTTTTTAACTGGTACTGTATCTACGATTGGTGCTGAAGTGATTTTGTAAACTGACAGAACAGGATGCCTCTGTTTTTGTTTAAAACATGTAAGATTATCAATGCATTATAATGGTTATATCTCTAGAAACCTGTCATAAACTATATACAGTGGAGCCATATTTGTCTGAGCCCTATTAATCTTCCTCCTTCATCCAGCTAATTACATAAAAATTTAAGTTGGTAGTTTGTTAAGCTTATTTATGAAAATGATATGTAGCATGTATAAATTATTTCTTAAGTTTCATTGTAGTGTTGGTCTGCAGCAGTCAGCAATAACTTTTTAATTCTGTAAATTATGTACGGTACCTTTAAAATCAGGCTTAAAGTATACAAACTGTATTTGTTATAGTTCAGTACACCATATGTCATCTGATTTATAATTTATTTAGCTAAATTATGTTATAGAGTGAAGTAAAATAAAAATATATTTACACTGTTATTTATCTTATCCACTAATACATTTTATGAATTATGTGAGTATTTGGTTATTCATATTATGCCCAGTCCCATTTGATCCTGATAATGGATTTTATATTGTAGGTAAAAAGGGAATTTGATGCACTAAACATACTGAAAAACTTAACCTGGCCTGAATTAAATGTGCTCAGAACACTTACATGGAATAATTGCCAATGTCATCTCTAATAACAAAGCCTATTGTATATTGTATTGCTAATAGCCATAGTTATTATTCTACTATGACTGATTACTATATATACTTAATTCATAACATTTTAAATCATATTAAAGGTTATATTGTGATATTAATAATTCTGTTCTGTTTTACTTTCATGTGTCTAAATGTGCTTAATATCTTCTTATCCTAATTTAACTTTATTATGTGCATAAGCTTTTAATTAATTTAATGTAATACTTTGAGGTGTATGATATGAAGTATATGATTGGAATAAATTGTAAAACTTATAATCACTAATGGGCTCAAAAAAGGATAAATAAGTTTTTTAAAAAGTTCAAAATTTAGGGTACACTTTTACATCATTGTTATGAACATTATTATGAAGTTATGAACTACTTGTGTGATATAGTTTATCAGATAGTGAAGTTTAAAATCTGGTTTAAGAGTACTTAAGAGAGCTGGGATATATACATAATACTCACATATTAACATGCATTCAGTTATGTATGCTGAATTCAACTAAAATGTGAGAATGAAGTGGAAGTCTGTACTTTTAAATATCAGCAAAATTCTATCATGCATTTGTTTGTGTTCACTGCACCATTTTCCCTGCTTTGAATTGGTAATATTTATCAAGGATTGTTGTAAATTTCTACTCTGTTGTCAGTGGAGAAATAACCCCCCCCCCCAAAAAAAAAAACTTCTTCTCATTTGGCACTACAGCCTTGGCCTGCTGCGACAGCTTCTGTTAAAACAAAACATACAAATTGTATTTAAACACTTTCAGAACATTTACTTTAGAGGGCAGCACACATGTAAAATACTGGTGTAGTGTGTGTTCTTAATTGAACATAAAAATGTATTAATAGCATTCTTTTTCACATTGCAGAACAGATAAATACTTTCTAAGTCCATCAGTGTTCTTGCTTTACAGTTAGGAAATTTATCTGAGGGATCAGAAAAAATAATTTTTCTTCTTTTTGATCTTGGATTTTTCTTACATAATTGGAAGGAGTAAGGGGGAAAAGAAAAAGTGTGCATCTTACAGTTGTCCAGATGCATGCGTAATTTTACACTCCCAGTTCATATTTTCAGATATCTGTATGCAAGAAATTGTGAAAGTATGATTCTCCAGTATGTTTTAGGGTCTGATGTTGGGGACTATCAAAACTTTTAGCTATAAAACCAAGTTGCTTCAAATTGTAAACCATAAATATTTATGATTTGGTTTGCATTTATATAAACTACAGCTCATAAAATTAAATTGTTTTTCAGTCAGAAGGGGGAGAAGAGGCATTGGAAAATCCACAAGAAGTCTTAAGAGAATGCTTACAAAAATTCAGCACGCCAGATTACATCATGGAGCCTGGGATCTTCACCCAGCTGAAAAGGTATTATGCAGCAACATCATTTTGGTTATAGCTCAGTGCATTGTGCTACTCGAGGATCAAAAAATTTAAGGATGTCTTTTTTTTTTTTTTTTTTTTTTTTACATATTTAGAAGATAAGGCTGCTAGGACTGTATGTGTGAAGACTGCTTTATGTCTTAATTGATATCAGCAGCTATCTGTATATAACCTGGGGCATTCTTGAATTCAAGGTGTTCATTCCACCTTCTCAGATTTCAATCAGAAAGATGGATTTTATCGTTTGGAAGAAAAATACATGATCACTCAAAATTTAGCGTAAATTTTCACTCCAAATACCAGATACTATTAGTTTCAACAAAGTATGGTGCTGTAGTAGCCTTGGCTTTATTCAGTGATGTCTTTTGATTGTTGTGTGTCCATGTATTGTAGGGAAGATTGAAAAGCCTTGCAGAATGCAAGTTGAAAACTGCATTCACTTATTTCTTATTGGTCCTGGGAATGGAGGCACTTGTCACATCATTCTGCAAAAATTACTGCCATGCCACATATTGGAGAAGTGGCACACTTCAATGACTGCAACTATTCTTGTCCTTTGGAGAAGTGTTGAATTTTGTTGTCCACCCTACCAATATTCATTGTCTAAGTAATGTTAGAACTACAAAATTGAAACTTATATCTTATCCCCCAATTAAATGTTAGGTAAGGAAAAGTATGTTAAAATGTAACAGTATTTTTGAAGCAATTTGTGAGGAAGTTACCTAAGTCATATAATCCATTAAGGGTAAAAATGAATATAAGACAGTACAAAAACATTAGAGAATGAATGTAAGAGGCTTTATTATGAAGTATAAAATACAGTGCAGCATGAATCATGCTTTGTTTCAAAGCCAGAAATATAACTTTTGGAGCTCCTAGATTGTTTTAAATTCCCACAATTTTCTCAAAAGTTTATGGAACCACAATTCTTTCAGTTACAGAGAGAATACAGGAATTTTTTTTATTTTGTAAGATTTAAAGCTGAATAAGAGTTCTATATGTTAGCCAAGGAAAGATTTTACAGGACATTGACTATCAAATTGGATGCTTTAGCTTAAAAATCAGAATGTGCCCTTGATAAGACCTTATATTGGTAGTTTGTCAATCATTCCACACTATGGTTTATTAAATTATGGTGAAATAGTGCATTCATTATATTTTGAAAATTTTATTATTTATTTTATATATGTGAGGATAGGTCCATAAGTTTCAGGCCTAACCATTTTCTAGGTATGTTTGAGATAACAACAATATTTCACTTTTCAATATAGTTACTCTTTATTGCAATACACTTCTAGCATCTCTGAATTAGCATTTCAATTCCCCTCCCCCCAAATAAATAGTCAAAAGTCTTGCCTGCAAAATGAGCACAAACAGCATCAATTACTTCTTGGTTACACTTAAATTATCTTCCTCGAAGGTCCCTCTTGAGTTTAGAGAAGAGAAAATAGTCACTGGGAGCTATATTTGGGCTGTAGGGTGGATGGTCGATCTCCTTGAAGCCACATTTCCTCACAGCTTCCTTTGCAACAAGAGTTCTTTGCACAGGCCCGTTGTCCTGAAGAAGGCGCATACTACTACTCAGGTTTCCTTGCCTTTTCTTTTTGATGGAAGCAAGTAGTCTGTGCAGTAGGCCAGCATAGTACCCCCCATTTACTGTGATGTTCTTCCCCTTGAAGTCAATGAAGGGTATTCCTTCACAGTCCCAAAAGATTGTGCCATGATCTTCTTGGTTGATTGGTTGACTGAGTGACCTTGCCTTTAGAGGCAGTGCTTCACCAGGTTAATGCCATTCCATTGATTCTCTTTTGGGCAAGGAATCATAATATAGGACCATAGTTTCATCTCCTGTAGTAATGGTTTGCAGAACTTCTCTCTCATTGCCATGGCAGAGCTCCGAAAATGCCTGACAATAGATGATTTGTTGCTGCTTTTGGACTGTGGAAAGAAGTCTAGGCATCACCTTGCACTAACCTTATTCATATTTAAATGTTAATGAATAATTTGAAGGACTGTTGTTTTAGAAAGGCCCAATCTTGCTACTATTTCTGTAACTTTGAGCCACCGGTCTTCCATTATTTCTCCTTCCACAAGAGTGATGTTTTTGGAAGTGAGCACCTCCAAGGGCAGACCTGCATGCTCTTCATCTTCAATGCTTTCTTGACCCATTTGGAAAAGTTTTGTTCATTCTTTTAAGGTAGAATATAAGGGGGATGTTTTGTCATACACACCATCGAATCGCTGTTTAATTTCATTTGGAGTAAGTCCTTTTTTTGTGAAGAACTTAATAACAGCTCGGTACTGAATTTTGAGCATGTCACAATCTTCTACACATAGCCTTCTTTATGCAACTGTATCTAAACAACTGAACACAGCAGAGCAAAAGTTATAGCTGCAATTATTTACTTAACAGATAAGGTATGACACCAGATAAGGTTTTTTTTTAGTAGTGTTTAACGCCCGATTTTACTACTGAGGCACCACAGGCAGTGGACACTGATGATACATGAAATAAAATGATAAATTGGGAAGGAAATTTTTTAAGGAAGGAAGCATTCCAGGCCTAAGTTTTGGGTACCTCCCCGGCATTTGCCAGCTATGAGGCCTGAGGAAAACCTGGAAAAAACCCCAATCAGGGAGGACGGTCCTGGTGGGATTCAAACCCCAAACACCTCATAAACATTAAGTCCACCATTGTAGCTTTGGGGCATTGCTGTACATACTGCAGGGAGGTCTTCAATGCTTTTGCTGCATGCAAATGAGTTATTCCAGATAGTAGGGCTGCACCTGCTTCATCTACTACATCTTCATCTGACTGACTTACTAGGGAAACTATTTCCTGATCAGTCATAACTTGATTTTCTGTGTCAGGTGATAACTATTCCACATCTCATTTAAGAACTTTCAAAAAATAAGAACTTTTTAAAAAATTCTGTTGGAACTCACACAGTGAATCTTGTTAAGTTTAAATGCTATCTAATCTGTCGTCTAACACACTCTTATGCTTCACTTACTTTTAAATACGGTGGGACTGGTTTTGAAGAGACATCCTCTCCATCTTCAACCAACTTGATGATTGGTAGGAGAAACTATCATCTATGAGGACCTGGGACCATCCTGCTGGTGTTTTTTTATAAACTGGAAATTTGTATCACATTCTCCTCTAGTGTAGAAATTCATAAGATGATCCCTATGTTTACAAATTTAAATCTTCTCCCTTGTGTCCCATTCTATATGTCCGTGTGCTTCCTTAAGTAACTTTATTTCTCTTTTTATGTCGTGATTATCTTTCCAAAAATGGTGTGCCATTGCTTACCTATCTATGTGTATGTACGTAATGTTCCTGAGATGTTCCTTTAACTGTATTCTTATGTTCCTTTTAGTTTTTCCAATGTATATCTTATCACATTCTTTAGTGTTATTTTTTAAATGCATGACTTTTTCTCCTGTGGAATGTTGTTAAATCTGTTGTCCACTAAAGCATTTTTCAGAGTGTATCTGTTAACAGGTGCCAATTTAATGTTAATATCTTTAAAAAAATTTTGGAATTTATTCATAGCTACTGGATAGTAAGTGAATTTTTTAAAAACTGGTCTCTCTTTTTCAATCAATAGTGTGGTGGTATTCTTGATCAATTTCTTCTTTAGGAATCTATTAAGTTTTTTGTTTACTAAATTTTTGTTAAAACCATTTATAATAGCAACCTTCTGTATCTTCTCAAATTCTTTTTTGTATTCCCCTTTACTAATTGGTAAATTCACCAGTCTATATGTTAAGCTGTTGAAAATTGTGTGCTTGTGAGCTATGGGGTTGAACCCATTTGATTTTAATGAGTTATCTGTGCGAGTATCCTTTCTATAGATTCCAAATTCTAAATTTCCATGATTCTTAATAATGGCAACATGCCCTTTGTTTCTGTTTCAAGTGTGAAGGATATATTCCTGTCTTGTTTATTTAAAGGCTTCAAAGCATCTTCAATTATTTCTTTTTTCATTGTAGTAAAAATGTCATCAATGCATCTGTGCCAGAATTTAAAATAATGTGGGAAGGTGAAAATTACATGAGTGCATTTGAAACTCAAATAATTTCCAGATTTAAGAAAGCTATGTCAGTATATTCCAGAGGAGCATAGGAGTTTCTATGCTGGACTCACAAGCAAAATATGTTCCCGAACAAAATTAAGAGGAAGGGGAACAATTTCCTCATCTAAACGAGGAAATGAAAGTGAAAGTTTATCATCATTACCATTGTTATTATCAGTGAGCTCATTCTCCGATAACATGGCACACTAGAACATGAAGGAATTTATGTTTATCAGGTTCTTGCACTGAAAGGTTGAGAACGTCAGAAGTCAATATTCATATTTTATTTGAATAGTTTATTTAATATTTCATTTCAGCAGGTAAAAATTTATACATTTATAATTCAATATCTGTAAAATATTCTTGAATAAAATCCATTTTGTTACTAAGCATAATGTTCATTAATATTTTGCCCAACATTTCCTCTTATTTCTCTAAACATATCCTTTTTGAGTTATCAGGTTCATGCACCAAACCCCAAAATTGTTAAATAGTCAATACACAAGAAATGTGAAATAATTGGTATACTCCTTCTAATGAAAGTTTGAAATAAATATTCTATTCTACTGGAGCCTTTAAAAACACTTTTTTTATAAGAAGATTCAAATTGTTAACCTTAGGATGCTGTGAATAAATTTTTTCAACAACATGATGTAGGCCATATACAATACAAGCAATATTAATAATTCAGGGATAGAAAACTTGACTGCTTACAGGGTATGCTTTTACGAGTAGATCTTCTGCTGATGATAGGAGTGAATGTTCCCATAACATGTTCAATTAATAAACCAAATAAGTGAAGTATTAACTGTCACCAAACCAACTGTATACCAACATTATTTAATTAATTGAAAACATTTTATGATACAGTCGAACTACACACTCTTATGTTTCACTTACTTGTCATTATTGTAGACCGGTTTCGAGAACAGGTTGTTCTCATCATCAGGTCAAATCTCTGACTGTTGGATAATTCGTTGTGTTGTGGGTATTTTGCTCTGGCGGAGGTGTGATGAACTTAAAGTTTATATTTTCATTGCCGGAAGTGTCAAAGTTCATTAAACTGTATCTGTATTTGTAAATGTATATTTTTTCCCATGTTGCTAATTCTGTAGGTCCTTGCACTGATTTTAATAATAGTGATATAGTGAATAAAGCAAAATTATTAAAATCAGTGCAAGGACCTACAGAATTAGCAACATGGGAAAAATATACATTTACAAATACAGATACAGTTTAATGAACTTTGACACTTCTGGCGATGAAAATATAAACTTTAAGTTCATCACACCTCTGCCAGAGCAGAATACCCACAACACAACGAATTATCCAACAGTCTGAGATTTGAACTGATGATGAGAACAACCTGTTCTTGAAACCGGTCTACAATAATGACAAGTAAGTGAAGCATAAGAGTGTGTAGTTCGACTGTATCATAAAATGTTTTCAATTATATGATTGGTTTCACTGTGAATGCTCCAATTAACATTTTAATTATTTAAGTACTTCACTGTTAATAGCTTCAAGAGTATAAATTCATACTAAATAAATAATTTACTTTTTGATATAATGGCTCCATTTTAGAGTGTTTTCTTCATATTATTTTGTAGATCATTTTGCATTATCCAGTGTGCATGAAGAGGTGATCACTTTACATCCCAAAGGATACAAGTGCTTCAGTGGATACCATTGTATGTAAATCCCTAGAAAATGAGATAGCAGAAGAATTGGCAAAGAAAGGAAAACCCTACAACAAAAAAGGGCGAAACTGTCCTTCCTGAAATCACTTACAAAAGAAATACAAACTCAACAAAATACAGATCAAAAGCAAAAAAATAAATTTAAAAGATAAATCATGGGAACAGATAAAACAGTACCTGAGATAAATACTTGCAAACAGCAAGAAAGATGCAGTAGCAATATTCAGACTCCACACATACCATGATTGTTTGACTGACCACCTACACAAAATTAATATAAAAAATTCACCTGCTTGCACCTTCTGCATCGACCCAACCACTATCATGAGAAGAACATCTACTTCATTGTAGCACAATTGATCCATGTAAAAGGACAAAACTTAATTTACCATCAACTGGGAAGCAGGAAGATTTGAATTCTAAAGCTCGCCATTGGAATTAAAAAAAATTATAATTTTTTCTCAAGAAAAAATTATTTCTCCTATTAGTTAGAAATTTTCCCATTTTTAAAAATTTATTAAATGGAAAATTTCCAGTTTATTTGATGCTACTAGAGCTTCACATAACTCCTTAGTAAATGTATAATTTTCATTTTCTTTTGTTTCATATTAAGCAAAGGCTGAAAATTATTCTTTTGATGCATTTACATGTGAGATACAGTCTGCAAATGCTGATTCACTTGGAATTGTTTTGTTCAGTTCCATATTAATTAAACCATATATACAGAATTCAGTAACTCTGTAATAGTTGCCTTTGTAAATGAAAACATGAAGAAAGAGAAGAAAAATGAAATGAGGTGAAAAATCAGAAAATGTATTTGTAGATAAATTTAAAAAATAAATGTGAAAGCCTACATACTTAGAACAAATTTGTTAAAAATATACTTTTCCCCCCTGATATTAAAGTCTTTCATCCTTAACCAGTTTTTCAGAAAGGAACTATGTAAGCTTTTGTTTTTAGGCTCAATGTTGTTTGCCTTGACTGTATAATGCCATCACATACAACAAGCCACCTATTAGAAATACACAAACTAAATAAATATATGAGAAGCTGACACTCGGCTAGTCAATTCATTTCTATTCTTGGAAATAAATTCAGGCAGCATGCAATAGATTAAAGAGGTGATGTAAAAAATAAAACATTGAGCATGTGTTCTCTAACAAACAAAATTAAATGAGATGGGAATAGAGAATTACAAATGATATACAGTAATTGTTATAGTTTTACAGAATAAAATAAGTAATTTTGTTTTAAAATAGTATAAATATGAAAATATATATTATTAAAATATAAGTATTATGTACCAATACAAATATGCACAATAAAATTTTGCATACTATTCCCAAACAACAAGAAATGAGTTAATGTTCTGTATGCAATATCATTATGTACTAAGGAAAAAAACCTGCAACTATGCAAAATCTGCAGCCAATAATGATATTAGATGACACAAGAATACAAGGGATGCATTGCAAAATAGCAAAAGTAGTAAGGGGAAGAACATGAAAGAGGGAGGAGGGATACTTATGAAAGAAAGAGATTTAAGAAATTAATTTTTTCCTAAATTTGTACTTATGAAGCTGTTGACAATGGAGTGGTAATATATCCTAAACTTAGGTATTCATTTTTTACACTGAACTCCATTTACTTACATAAAATAAGATGCGTTTCAGGAGATTCTCTCCCATCTTCAGTTGCTCACTGAACCACTGTTACTCGGAACTATGGCTAGACACCCGGATGTTCCTGTGGTGGCCTCTGTTGGTTGAAGTAGGAAATTGCTGAGTTCATCAATAGAAGGAAACTCGAAGTTCATTAGGTTTTCTCTATTTTTTAATATGAAAATTTTTTCCCAAGTGGATAACTCCAATGGGTTGTGAAGATGTTTCAGCAGTTTAATTTCCGGTTTTATTTCATGGTTTTTGGTCCAAAAGTGAGCTGCTACTGCTGATTTATCCACCTGCTTAAACCGAATATTCCTCTTAATTTATGAAATAAAATGTGCAGATTGTGGACAGAGTTACATAGGCAAAACAAAGAGAAATTTGGAAATTCTCAGGAAAGAACGTTTTAGGAATATTCGGTTTAAACAAGTGGATAAATCAGCAGTAGCAACTCACTTTTGGACCAAAAATCATGAAATAAAACCAGGAATTAAACTGCTGAAACATCTTCACAACCCATTGGAGTTAAACACTTGGGAAAAAATTTTCATATTAAAAAATAGAGAAAACCTAATGAATTTTGAGTTTCCTCCTATGGATGAACTCAGCAACTTCCTACTTCAACTTTTATGGCATGAAAAAGAACCTCAAAAGAAGAGGCCTCTGAGCAAAATTTGTCGGCCGTTTCACGCCCGGAATTGAATGGGACACTGATGACCTGAGATGTTAAAGAGTGTCTTTAAATAAAATGAATCAAAAAATAAATCCTACTTCAACCAACAGGAACATCTGGTTGTCTTGCCATCGTTTTGAGTAATGGCAGTTCAGTGAGCGACTGAAGATGGCAGAGATTCTCCTGAAACACATCTTATTTTATGTAAGTAAATGGAGCTCAGTGTAAAAAATGATTACCTAAGTTTAGGATAAGTTTTTCCATTTTATTTTGTAGTTTTAAACAAATTTTGCTTTCCTCAAAAAGTTTGTAGTGGCTCAACTCATGTAAGGTTAAATTAAAATCTAGTTTAGCTAAATGTAATAAGGAAATATGGTTTCATGCCCTATTCAACTTTTTTTTCTTCACATTTTTGTTTTATTAGATGTATCCATTTCATACATTCATCATGATCCAGCGTTGACACATGAACTAGTTTTATCAAAGTAGGAAAATGCTACAAATTAGTAGTAATGTTTTTTTCAGGGATATTAGAAGAAGGATGACCATAAAAGAAGAAATATTCAAAAAATTTTGTTTGGTACCAATCAAGACTTTTGTCAGGGAACCAAATGTAAGATTGAAACATTTTCTTTTAACTTAAACTGGATAAGTGAACTATTGGATCTGTAGCTCAGATAATAGTACATTATGATAATACTTTATAATGTTATACTTTTTTGCATGAGTAATTGTTTAAGAAATGAGCAAAATGTTTTGTAATGTTTACAAATACAATGATTGTGTTACATTAAACATGTTTTATACCAGTTTTTTGTATACTAGTATTATAAAGGATAAAATAAAATAAAATAAATATTAATGCCTATTTTTTAATGAATTACTCTGAAGTCAATGCTTTCTTTTATTGTACTTATGACTCATTATATTGATGAAAAACATTTAGTTCATTTGTTCATTGTTATTGCTGTTAGCAAAGATGGATTTATGCAAGAAATATCAGCCCAAGCTGAAAAGTTTGAATTGTCACTAAAACCAACAAAAAATGTATGAATCTTATCAGAAGGAATATGACAGATTCTCTAATTAGATGAACAGTAAAAATATTGAGGATATTTCAGAAATTTTAAAATTGCTATATGCTTCATAACAGATTATTATAAGTTTTATCAAATTCTGCTGATTCTGCTGATTCATTTCTAATAATTAACTGATAAATTTTTTTATTAAATCTGTAATTATTAGTGTTTAAATATTTATGATCATAAAAATTAAGAAATATACAAGCATATAAAAATAGGTAAATATGACAAATTCCCCCATTCCTATGGGAAAGGGGGGAGGGACCAATACATTTAGCTGTAGATTTCAAGTAACTTGCTAAATGTGGAAGCAATATTAAATTAATAATTATTAATTCATTCTTTTAATAATTGTTAAAATATTATAGTATATATCATCTTCCTTCTTCTTGATGTCATCATTACAAGATATGACTATGTGCATCTTCAAATTCGAAGAGGGATCTTCTTCTGTCACTTAGTACTGTTTTGTAATGCAAAAAGCTCCACTCAACATAACAGGTCACTTATTTAAACAGGATCAAACTATTGCAATTTAGTTGTGCATTAACTTTATTCAAAATGGCTTTACTCCCATGTAAAATGTTGCTAATTTTGCACATTGTTGCATAACCATTATTTCCATTTAACACTTTATTGATTTTATCTTCACAGAAATGAATGCACTCCACTTACTTGCCCTCCCTCAGTCTGTATATTTTTCACTAACCCCAAACTTTCATGCAGCTCTAAACCAATTTTGTAGGTGAGAAATTGCTTTTGGGATACCTCCATAATTTGACACTATGCAAACCAAATTTCCTAACAAAGTGCTGCAAAACAGTTCTTGAATAATTTTTATTGAAGGTGCAACACTGCTGTCAACAGTTGAGACAACATATTTTATAGGTTTGGCAGTAATACTCAGCTATACCCCAGCAAATAAGTATGAGTTGAGGTGGAGGAAGGATGGAGCCAGTTGCTTAACTTTTTCATGGCATTATCAAAAAATACAGCAATTGTAGAATAGTTCACTGCTTCAAAAACTTCAAAGTTCATAAAAAGTTCTCCAGTTCTATCAGGTATACCAACAACATTTGCAATATTCTGCCATGTGAGTCAGTACTTTCATCAGTTAACATCTAAATCTTATTGTTACCAACAATACATCTAACATTTTGCAATACACTTTCATAGCAGGCTAGTAAATAATTTTTCTTGAGCATTGATTTCTTTTGAATTAATTAGTTAATTGCATCCTATTTCTCCATAAAGGTTCTGAAATATTTATTAATCACTTTGTTCAAAAGAATGTTGGCAGACACCATCATGTTACACACGTCTTTAAAAAGTCAGATAATAACTTGAATGGTGCCTGAGATGTTTCTGCATCAAGCAGAAGGTGCAACTTGTTTTGTTGACTTGATTTCTGACCTAAATTGTTTTACTGATATGTAGCTGTACATTAAATTGCATAACTTTAACTTTGCACATTTTACAATAAAGGATAATTTCATCTGAACTTAAAATACTTATTTCCAAATCCTTTCACATAATTTCTTAATTTTACATTTTCACTGCACTTAACTTATGGCATGTTGATGTTAACTGATTGACTGTTTATCTGAAACTCAAGTCTAGAGTGGAAGCATTGGAAAATAACTTTTACTGAATTCTGCTCATTTAAGAGGATAGAACATATGTCTCTCACTCATCTCTCACTCAAAGGTTGATCAGTCACTCAGGACTGTATTGTGTTTTACTGAAATCCACATATTTGAGAGAAAGGAATATTACATGCTCTTGTTCTTTTTTGAAGGAGGTAAATGACATGGTACTGCATTGTTCCCTTGGACATGGCAACAAATAATTTTTCAACGAGCAGTAGCATCATGTGTAAATTTTCATGAAAATATCATTATATAAATAGAATAGCCTCCTTTAAAAGTCCTCAGTTAATATGGCTGTATGTGAAAAATTGCAAGATCTTGTCTTCGAAATATAACATATGACATTTATGTTCCATATTAATGAAATATGACAAATGTGCATTTATATGCAACTAAAATGTAACCAAAATATCTTATTCATGTTTAATTAAACTTTTTGGATGTAAGAGTAGTGAAGAAAAAAATATGACATGTCATAAATATCTTAACCCTAGTAATTACGTATTCTGCAATGAAAATAAATGATTGATTCTATTTACAGTAATACATAAAAATTCTTTCCTTAATATTATGGTAACATAACATTCAGTTGTGACAACATTTCAGCAATGAAAATTTAATAATATAATTGTTACTATGGTAATTTGATACAACTAGTGTCTAGTGTAGTGTTTTATTAATGATTTTTATAAACAATGAAGACTTTTATAATTCTGTTTTTATTTTATTGTCTATTTCATTTTTAGTCACTTTGAGAAATACTTTTGCTTGTTACAACCATTTAGAAACTATTTTTTAAAATGTTGTAATGTCTTAATGCCAAGTTAAATGCTGTCATTTGACTGAAGTGAACAATTAAAGAGCAAATGAGTATGATTATGTTGAAATGGATATTTTCTGAAATTGGATTTTTCATAGTAAGAGAAAGTTTTAGAAAAAATCTTGGGCAGACAACTGTCATAGTTGGGAATTTAACTTGCACTTAATTAGCAAATAAACTCATTAGTTTCTGAGTCACAGTAGACAGCAAGGAACAAACTCAGAATGCATTTTTTAAAAAAATCAGAGGTTTGAAGAAGAGATTTAATAAAGTAATAATTGATCACTTTTCAGGTATTTCCAGGCTGGAGGTAACCCAGAACAGGTGATAGAACTGCTTTCCCAAAATTATAATGCTGTGGCGCAAATGGCAAATCTTTTGGCAGAATGGCTTATTCTTGGTGGTAAGATAAAATATTTGACTTTATGTTCCTCTATTTGTGTTTCACATTACAGTAACCAACTTTCACACTTGATTAATTTCTAACTAATTTCACTTTCAAAGTTGGGTGCAATTGTTTTAATCTTCTCCATTTTCTGTAATAGCACTTAGCATTTCTACCACTTTTTTATTGGTGGTTTGAATTCAGTACTACACCAACATCAGAGTACATAATTACCTAATGTTAAAATAGCCCAGTATAAATCTCTGAACAAACTTACATTTTAAAACTCCTTACACATGAGAATTAGGTACTTTATATATGCTTCTTATATATGTACCCATTAGCAATTCTCTGGGGGTAAATTCCATTATTGAGTTTTGGAAAGGCATATTGCAACTGGAAAATCGTGAATGGATTTGTGCTGCATACTGTATTAGATAAGCATAAATTTTTCTAACTCCTTAATAAAAACATGCACAAATTAAACTACAGCTGTAATTATTTCCAAAATAGTCCTTGAGCACTTTGTGACACAAATTCCAATTTTTGGAGTTGGACTACAATAAGATAGTAAAATACATTATAACATTCAGTAATGAAGAATATGTCTGAGCATCGTAGAATTAAGCATTCATTTCAGCTTGAAGTAAAGAATAAAAATATATATATATATATATATATATTTAACGAATAATAGTTTTTTTGTTTATTGCAAGAGTTTCAGTAATTATTTTAACTGCTCTTTTACAGGTGTGAAGGTGACTGATGTTCAAGCAATGGTGGAGAATCATCTAAAGGATATGATTCTCAAAACATTTGACCCTAAGAAGGCAGACACAATATTCACCGAGGAAGGAGAGGTAATCAGAATTTAAATTGTGAATTATACTGCTATCTGCATCATCAGAGCATGTCACGTTGTTTTATCAACTTTAGGAAACAGAAAGAGGAAAATAACGTATAGCATCTCACATAATTTGTGGTAGTAACGGTGCAGTTTTTTCTTGCTGCCAGGGCATGAAATCATAAAAAAGTCTGTATTCTAATTTCAGATGTAATTGCTGTGTGAAAAGACTTAGATAAATAATTTTAGTAGTATATGAAGAAACTGTTTTGCCATCCAAGTACTTTGACATTGCTAAGAGATGGACTCATGAACAGGAGGTCTGCAGTTGGAATCCTGCCAGGATTTCTGTGACTGAGATTTTATACAGGTTTCTCTCGCTCCTCACCAATGGTAAATGGTGAGGAGGACCCTAAACTTAGACCTGGAACACTTCCTTTCCAGTTTATCATTTCATTCATCAGTGTCCAATGTCTGTGATGCCAAAGTAGTAAAAACTGGCATTAAACACTATTAAAAAGGAATAAAAAATGAAATCCATTCAAGATGATGTTCTTTTGGGTTATATGTAAGTTTGATATAAGTGAATTAGATCATTGGATATATGCTGAGCAGATTCAGAGGTATTAGTTCAAAATTGTCCCATAAAATTTGAAAAAATACATAGTTATGTAAGAGGGAATAAATAATTAAGTAATTTACATGCCTGTCTATGAATGAATAGCTCTACCAGTTACTGCTGTGGAGCATTTTTTAGCATCTAGAACTTAAGGACTTCAAGGATTTCATCAGAACTTCTTGGGAGTTCATAAATGTTCATATTGCCAAATTGTTTTTGCAGTTATATTTTAACATATATTAATTTCTTATGTGCACTGACTGCCTCCATAGTCTGATGGTGGCATTTTTGATTCCGAAGGTCCTGGGTTCGATTACCAGTCAGATCAAGCTGTCTGAGTAAGGTACCCTATGGTATTCTGGTCTCAGAAGTCCACTACAATATTGTCATACAGGGGGGAATGCCTACTAATTCATGAAAAAAAGAGCTGGCATTTGAAAAATAAAATTTATTTCTTCCCCTTCTCCTCATTATTATCATCAGTGTTCCTTTTTTGTAAAGCACTAACTGAGATTTTTGCATTTTTAGACACCTGCTTGGCTGACAGAAATGATTGAACACCCTACTTGGAGATCGCTGATTTATCGTTTGGCAGAAGAGTATCCAGATTGTTTGATGTTGAACTTTACCATCAAGGTGTTTATTTTTTTTTTCTTTCTTTTCTTTTCAAACAGTAGTAGACAACAATGTCTATCACCAATCAGTAAAAAATATTTCCTTATCCAAAAGGGATGGTTTGTGAATAAACTCTAGCTAAGATCTTGATGTGAACAGAATGACATAACTGTAAAATCCAGAAGGAGAGTATTTTACATAAAAGCTCATAGTAACCTAATATTTCTCAGGATCAGCTTTAATGACTATCATTGCCATCTGTTAATTGTTGGTGGTAGCTCTAGGTAGAGATACATTGGGTAAAGCTGAGTAGAAAATAGCACTTTATTTTTGGAATTTATGAAAAATGTATTTTAATGAATGAATTCACATCCTAACATCACATGGCACATATCTTTTAATAGTTCAAGAAAACTTTTTTTCAGGGAACTTCTTTTCATCAGGACTTGTTTTAAAATATTTCCTTAAATATGAAATATGGTACAAGGGTCATTTAAAAAATTCTCAGAATGAAGCACAAAATGATGGTATAACTTTATGAAATTATTCTTATTTTTCAACTTAGTCTTCCTTGACACCAATGCACTTTCTGCAGCAATGATCCAAAGCCTTTGTCCCATCACAAAATTCCAATTCTTTCAGGCTTGTAAAATATCCTGAACTGAATTTTTAATCTCTTCAGCAGAAGGTAAAAATTTCATGAAGTATTTACTATTAAAGCCTGTAATCCAATGACTAGACAGAAATATGTGGAATGTGTTAACGAAAATTTCTTTCCACTAAGGAATTTTTTAAGTTTAAGGAACAGATGGGATTTTGAGGGAGCCAAGTTCAGGGAATAAGGTCAATGCGGCAGCAAATTGTATCCCTAATTAATTGCTTTTTGCCATAGCAATGACATAGGTGAAGGCCAACATTGTGTTAATGCAAAATGATTTTCTTCTTTGATAAACCCGAACTTTTTTGCTTATTTTTGTCTTCAATAGATTCAAAAGGTTAGTATAATATGCTTGTGATAGATGCTCCAGTGAGAAGATAATCAATCAGAATATACTCTTGGCATCCCCGAAAACTGACGCCATGATTCTTCTTGGTCTATTTCACATACTTCCTTCTTTAGCATTGTAAAATCATAACGCTTCCATTGTTTAGTCTGCTGTTTTGTTTCAGGTGTGTAGTTGTGCACCTGCAGTTAATCATTGGTGACAAATTGATCTATAAAGTCAGCAGGTTCTAACTGAAAATGAATCAAACTTTGCTGAGAGATTTTCACTCTAATTCGCTTTTGATGCTGAGTTAGCATTTGCCGTACCCATCTTGTCAATAATTTTTTCAAGCACAATTTTCCCATCAAAATGTAAAATATGTGTTCTTCTGTAATGCTGAGAGCTTCAGCAATTTTGAACACCATTAATCGGCTAACTGTCAGAACCATGTGCATCATATTGATAACACTGGGCAACAAAAAAATAATTTTTGAATGTTTCGAGCACTTCATGAGGCAATTCCTACTAATTTTGGGTTGAGAAAAACAAATATGACAATTAAAAATTTTTATTAGCTCTAGTTTCTATGATATACACAAGGTGGAAGTATTACATATTAACGGATTGAGAGAAAAGGATACATTTTAATTACATACATGCTAACAACAATGAAAGTGCATTTGATTTTTTTAACTGGTAATTACATGCTAAGAGTTCTAAATTGCTGGAAAAATACTTCGCAGATAGTCGTGTCTGAAGAGAATCATGTGGTGGCCTATTGACTTCGTCGTCTTTTAGCTTGCCTCTTGTGATGGAGTTCTGCAGAATCCCTATACAAAGACCAACAGTAATCCGCAAGCATTACTTCATTCCAACGGCCCTGATATCTTTGTTTCATAACAGAAATGTCCTGATGGAATCTCTCCCCATGTTCATCACTAACAGCTCCACAACTAGGAGGGAAAAAGTCTAGGTGGGAGTGGAGAAAATGGATCTTAAGGGACATGTTGCATCCAAGGTTACGGTATTTTTGCAGGAGCACTGTCACCAAATGCTTGTAGTTGTCATCTCTTTTGTTGCCTAAAAATCCATGAACAACACTCTTAAAGGCTTCCCAAGCTTCCTTTTCTTTCCCCTCCAAAACTTGGTCAAATGCAGGATCCTTTACAAGTTCTCTTATTTGTGGTCCGACAAAAATGCCTTCCTTAACTTTTGCATCACTTAATTTCGAAAATTTCTCTCTGATGTACTTAAAGGCCCGTCCTTCTCGGTTCATAGCTTTGACAAAGTTTTTCATCAAACCCAGCTTGATATGCAGGGGTGGAAGAAGAACGTCTTTTGGGTCCACAAGAGGCTTGGCAACAACATTTTTCTCGCTAGGGTGAAGATTTCTTGCAGGCCAGTCTTCTTTAATATAATGCAATTTCCTATCTCTACTGTCCCACAGACATAAGAAGCAGCAATGCTTTGTGTAACCCAGTTGCATTCCTAAGAGTATGGCAATGACTTTTACATCACCACAGATTTTCCATTTGTGTTCATGATATTTAATTGAGTCCAAGAGAGCTTTCATATTTGCATATGTCTCCTTCATGTGAACAGCATGACCAACAGGAATAGATGAAAGAAGGTTCCCGTTGTGAAGTAACACAGCTTTCAAACTAAGCTTGGAGGAGTCTATGAATAGCCTCCATTCAGTTGGATCATGGTTCAAATTCAAAGACTTCATCAAGCCATTAATGTCGCAGCAAACAATATGATTATTTTTCTTCTCAAAAAAGGGAAGCAGTTCCATGTGACGTTTTCTGTACTGTGAGATTCTCACATCACTTTGGAGAAGATTCCATTGCTGTAGTCGAGACCCAAGAATTTCTGCCTTCTCCTTTGACAGGCCAAGGTCTCTAATGAGATCATTCAATTCCGCTTGACTCAGTCTGTGCGGTGTATCATCTTTTCCCTCAAAATCAGGGTCATGGGATGTAGAAGGCTTGTTTGGTTCTTCTTGTTCCACACTGTCTTCATCTTCTACTTCAAACACACAATTTTCGGGTGGAGTAGGAACTGGTAAACTATCCGAATGTGGAATGGGTCGAATAGCAAATGGAAGATTCGGGTACTGAACTGTTCTTCTTTTCTTCATAGACAATCCTGCCTTTATAGGTGGAGTCAGGCAGAAATAGCAGTCATCTGTATGGTTTGTAGGCTCCCGCCAAATCATAGGCACAGCAAAAGCCATACATCGCTTCTTCTTTTTCAGCCATTCTTGCAGTGTAACTGAACATGCGCTGCAACATATATGTGGAGCCCAAGACTTATCCTGGTCCCCTACTTTCATACCGAAATAATACTGATAGGCAGTCTTTACAAGAGGCGTCAGATTGCGTTTCTGTGAGGAAAATGTTATTTCACCACAAATATAACAAAAGTTATTCACCATATTTACACATTTTCGTGGCATTTTTACAAATTTTACACTAAAAAAGCACTCGTGAACCAGAAATTTTGCATTAATTTGAGTAGAAACTACATGTAATTCACAGTCACAGCAACAGTATCTATGTTTATGACTTACAAACAGCTGAAGAGCATTTGTGTTTTGTTATTTGACAGGTGTGCCAATTCCCAAAAAAAATTCCCCCAAATTTAAAATCTTCACTCTAAAAAATGAAATGTCACTTTATCTTCAAAACAAGAGCTAATCTATCATTTTTATGGTGATTTTTGAATTCAGCATATGGAAATACATGTAAATTCACTATTTTTAAGCCCGAAACATTTTCATTGTTGCCCAGTGTAATTATTGATGTCAATGATTAAATGGTTGAAAATGATGGTGCAGAGTCCCCTAGAGTGTTTGTTGTATCGGAATGAATTTCTGTTACATCCATACCCTTCTTTATCAAGTACTTAATAATCACATAATGTTTGATATTTACCATTTTTCCCATAAACACTACAACAAACAACTGAGCTACCATAATTGTTGACCAATCCATATATTATTGCAAAATGTTTTTATAGAAGATGACTGGTTTTGATAACAAAACTACTTTGGAACTGCTGCTGCAATCTGTGGGTCATTCCAAGAACTTTTCAAATCACCCTCGTACCTATTAACTAAATTATATGATATAGCCATAGTCTCGCAATAGCATTTGCTCTTTTCACATGGTAAGCCCAAGTTCCATTTCTGGTTGGGTTGGTTCCAAACTGATGTTTTTCAGAGGTTTTCATTCAGTTCTTTAGGTGAATGTCTGGGAAACTGTCCTTTGAACATTCATTCAAGTTATCATGTAATACCCATCATCTGGCATAATTGATATTGTGTTTGCAGTGCCATGATCATAAAATAAAAAAATTAAATTATAAAAATATATGAAATAATAGCAGTTCAGTTCTGCAAATTTGGGTCAAATATTGAACATTTCATGAAACATGATCACTATTTTTTACTACAACTTTTGTAATTATTTTTATAAAGCAATGAAACTTTCAAAGTTTGGGTAAACTGAATTGTTATTTTAATAGTTTTGCTGTTAAGAAGTTTAGTTTAAATTAGAAATGGTTCACTATCTCATGAAGAGACAATGTTTTTAGGTATTGCAAAATTTATAATGAGAGAAAGGATTAGATTTTTATGCAAAGAACTTAAAAGTGTAATTATATGTAATCTTTATCAGTTCATAATTCTGTCAAAGTAATTACATGGAATAAATTCCAACTAAACTTGTAAAAAGGTTATAATTACATTTATACTTATAATTATTTATAAAGTTCTACTATTTGTAGATAACAGTTTTGACATATCTTTGTCATGTGATGATTGTTGAAACATTTTCAGCACTATTGTTATTTTATTTAAATCAAATGTGATAATGTTGTTATTCTAATAAAATAGACTTAAGATTAAAAAATAATCTCTTTAACATCCTTCCAGCAGTGATTAATGTATATATTTTGCATAGATAATTGTTAGAAGCTTTATAAAATAAATCTGCTGTAGATCAGAGAGCAGTAATGCATTAATGTATACTATACATAATGGCAGAGAAGATAAAAGCAATAAACATTAATAATTAAAATATAAATTGGAACTTGCACAGTGAAGCCAATCATATAATTGATATTATTGTATGATTTAGTTGAACTACACACTCTTAATGCTTCATTTACTTGTCATAATGTATAGAACCCGTTTCGAGAACATTTGGTTCTATACATTATGACAAGTAAGTGAAGCATAAAGAGTATGTAGTTCAACTAAATCATATAATAATATCAAACATTAATAAGTTAGATTAGTGATATAAAACTAATAACACTTCAAAGTATTCCAGTATTTAAACTATTAAGTTCATTAACTAAAATTTTTAATTGCAACATTACACAGTGAAGCTAATCAGATCATTGTGTGATTCAGTCGAACTAACACTCTTTTGCTCCATCTACTTGTTAAATATGTAGGACCGGTTCATGAACCTTTCGTTCACATTGTCAGCCTATAGTCAACTGTAGGATAAACCGTTAAGCTGAGGGAATGTGTAATCTGCTCTGGTGGAGGCGTGATGAACTTAGTATATGTTTTCATCACCAGAAGTTTTGAAGTTCATTAAACTGTCTTTGTACTTGTAAAAGTAGATTTTCTCCCATGTTGCTAATTCTGTAGGTCCTTGTACTGATTTTAATAATTTTGTTTTATTCAATATATCGTGGTTTTCTGTCCATAAATGATATACCTCTGCTGGTTTCTGAAATGTTCTTTTAACTGTATGCCTATGTTTCTCTTTGTTTTACCAATGTAGATTTTTTCACATTCTGCAAAACTTATTTTATAAATACCTGCTTTTTTCTCTTGTGGAAATATTCTCTATCAGGGGATTTTTAACATTAAATCTGTTAACAGGTGCTAACCTGATTATACTCTCAAAATCTTTTTATTTGTAGCCCATGGATGATATGTGACTTTTTTTAAAAATTAGCTTATAGAGGTGTGGTTCCCCCCCCCCTCCTTAGGTGTTGTGGTTTCTTTAATAAGTTTTGGCCTCTTGAATTTCTGTATTTTTTTGTGTACTAGTTTTTTGTTATAACCATTTTTAACCGCTCTTCTTTCTATTTGTTTGTATTCTTTAAGGTATTCTTCTACGCTAATTTTTAGGTTAACTAGCAGATGGGTTAAACTGTTGATAGCTGGATGTTTGTACATTGTGGGGTTAAAACCGTCAGCTTTGATGTGATTGTCTGCATGTGTATTCTTTCTGTATATTCCAAATTCCAGGTTTTGTTGACATTTAATTATTTTTATGTCCAAGAAAGGTAACATGTTATCTCTTTCACTTTCATACTGTGAATGATAGGTTTTTATCTTGTAAATTCAGAAGTTTTATGGTATCATTAATCAGTTTTTGTTAACTATGACAAATATATTGTCGACATATCTCTCCCATATTTTAAATATATATGGGAAAGCTGAGTTAATGTGTGCTTCAATCTGCTCATGAAGAGGTTAGCTAGAAATGGAGACAAGGGGCAGCCCTAGTAAGTCCTGATTGTTGTTCATAAAATTTACCCTTGAAACAGAAGTAGGATTAGTTTATGCAAATTTCTGTGAAATTCATGTATTCTTTTATTTGTGCATCATTGATTCCATTTGTTCTTAGCCATTCTTGCTGATAAATTAGGAGTTTATCTTTAGATATGCTTGGAAACAGTTAGTCTACATCGAAAGATATTAATGTGTCAGAAGGTTGCAAATTTATGTCCTTAGTTTTTTTCTATTAACTGAAAAGAATTATTTATACTCGTGCTTTGAAATTTAGGTAGGTCTTAAATCTATCAGCTAGCCATTTTGCCAAATAATATGAAGGTGTATTGACATTGTTAATGATGGGTCACATATATACTTTTGTTACTAGTACAATGTTCATCAAACTCTTTATCAAAATGAATAGGACAGCATGAAATACCTTCATTTGGGCTTTGCTATTACCCAGCACATATTTTTATTTTGCAGTTGATATCAGATGCTGGTTTCCAAGGGGAGATTACAAGTATATCTACAGCAGCTCAACAAATTGAAGTTTTTTCACGTGTGCTGAAAACAACTATCTCAAGTTTCTTACAAAATGCAGAAGATTGGCAGACAAGCATACAGGAATGTGCTGTGAGTAGTTGATTTAACAGTGAAACCCCATTATAACTAGTCTCAGGGATTTTATTTTTGTTTCTTAAATAAGTGTTTTCCTTAAAAGAAGGTTCATTAAAATATGTTTTATAATACTAGTATTGAGATTATAGTTGCATTTTTATTACTCATTTACACATTAATCTATATTATCAGGAATGATTAAATTTATAGATTTTGTATACCTATAATCCAGTTTGATAAATGAAATTAAACAAATAAGTATATAAAAAGTAAGTAAAAATTACATAATTCAACATGCCAGTTAACCAAAACTTTTATCAAAATGGCAAAAAGAACATTTCCTATTGATATTGTTAGTGTGAAGATTAAAAAAGTAATTTGTGTTACTTACAGTATTGTAATCAATCCATGGCTGTTGTGAATTAAAATAATAATTGTAGGATAAAAAAAATAAAATAAATAAACAAATATCTGTTGCTAGTGGAAACTGCCAGTACTTCATTATATAGATATTGACATGAGTAAAGTTTCAAAAATGTGGGGTAAATCTATTCTCTGTTTTCCTGCATTGGTGAATAAATCACAGATACAAATGAGTCACAGGTGATAACCGTAATCATTGATTGTTGTAAAAGGTGACTGCATCACTAGATTGCACACACTAACAGAATACTTTCACTTGATGTACAATTTTTGAGCAAGATATAAAATTCCAGCGACCAAGAACCAAGATAAGTTTAGAAAATGTTGAGTGTTTTAATGTGGGATGCACAATAATAAATTGTTGTTAAACTTATTTCTTGAAAATGGACTATACCTTAAACTGGATTGTAAATTGTTGGTATAAATAACGTTGCATTTATGGTGATTTCAGGATAATTAAAATGTGTATAATAGAAAATTCATTAAAAACTGGAATGTTAAATTAGAGTTCCATTGTCAGATATTTGAACAAATGTACTATGTCATGTGTTTTTAACTATTTGGTGATCTTTACATAATGATCAAGATAACTCTCTCTCTTGTTATGGTTTAATGTCCCTCATAATAACAAAAATCTAAAGAGATGATGAATGAATGTTTGAGAAATAAGTGCATAAATGAGCTTGAAGTTCACAATATTAAAGTTATCTGGCATTCACCTTTTCAGGATCAGGAAAAACTTGAAAAAATCTTATCTGGGCAACTTACCGTATGGAATTTGAACCCAGGATGGGATCAGGGATAAAACTCTGCTGAAAACAAGTATTAAGGGAAACAGCCAAATAATTAGTTAAAAAATGGATTATAAAACAAGTAAGGCAGAGTGCTTAAGAAGCAATTGGTTTTTATCTGGCATCAGCTGACTTAGTTACACTTTTTTTTTAAAATTAAAACTACTCTTTGTGCAAATGAATGAATATACTTACAGGTAGTGTACTGACAGGTAGTGTACTGTCGGTCCTGGTGGTTTAGTGGTAACCATACTTGCTTCCTAAACCTAAGATCATGAGTTCAATACCGGCCAGGACCGCTGGATTTTTCCGGGCGTAAAAATCCTAAGTATGGCTTCCTTCGGAAGGGAGGTAAAGCCGTGGATCCCAAATCATACATTTACAGCATGATAAAGAACCTCAAGGCTGAAAAAAAGAGGCCTCTGAGCAAAATTGTCGGCTGTTTCACGCCCTTATTTGAATGGGATGCTGATGAACTGAAATGTTAAAGAGCGTCCGTAAATAAACCATAAAAAAAATAGTGTACTCTCTCATGTTTTCAGTCAGAACTTACAACAGTGTTTAAGGAACAGTCATGTTTTCTTACTATTGGGGTGAAATCTAGCATTATATTTAACTAACTGCATTTTTCATGCACATCTCCCTAATGAATGAATGTTACAGAAAATGGTGTGTCATGGACAACATACATATGTATATAGTCAAGTACTGCTGCAAGTACTATCCCAAGAGCCTAAGGGTGGATCAAATATGAAGTGTTTATCCCAGGAAATAACACGCTGTGCTCAACAGAAGTAAGATTATTACACATAAAATTTTTTAATATGAAGGTTATTTTACATAATTGATTACATTGAAAAACAGTTATTAATAAGGTAACTGTATAGAGCATGTTTGAACTTTTCCAGTTCCTTGTGTTTAACAGAATTAAATAATATTATTATACAATATTATTTCAATGTAAGAAACCTGTTTTCCTATAATTTAATTCTATATATTATAATACCTAAGTTTCTTTCTTCCATGTATTATAATGATGCATTTTTGTATGTTGAAAAGATATCAAATTTGACTATATATATATTGGAGTGTCATACAAATATATACAAGGCAAAGATAATATACTTGTTGAAAAACTTTCACATTTGCTGGTTTTATTTACTCCCATAATTATTTTTATAATTTTTCCTTAACATTGAATTGAATAATTTCGTAGGTTATGTATCATTTTTCATAAAGGTCTTAACTGGTAAATGCATTGTTAAAGTTATTAAAATACAGAGTAATGATATTGTGAATGTTGGCAGTGTAGGTCAGTTTAATAAGACCTCCTAATGAACATAAGAGCAATGTTGAAATTTTTTAGTTATCATTACATCTGCTAACTACTGTATGTATCTATTGGATTCTTTTTCCAGCCACCATGATGTGACACCCATCACCATGGCTCTTAATGGTGCTGCAGCATACCCACAAGCTTGTCAGGCACTGACATCTATGTTATCCCGTAACACACTTAACCCAGCTGACATCACAGTGCTGTTTCGTAATTACTCTGCAGCTGATCCTCCTCCTATAGATCTTGTAAGGACACCACAATTCCTTGGTGAGTTGTATTAGTAGAGAGTAATTTGTAACTAAGAATCTTTGTTCCTAAGATTGTCAAAGATGGTGTTTCTCAGCAGTAATGAGGCTATAAAGCAAAGAATGCTTTATGAAAAAATTAAATACAATCTATAATGAAGCACCATATTCTAACTTGTATAGCAATTAATTTTCATAAAAACTGTTCAAAATGGGCTTATATATTGTAGACTAGCAGACCATGAAGTTGATACTGCCTGTGGTGCCTCAGTAGTAAAAACGAACGTTAAACACCATTAAAAAAAAAATTAAGTGGCACATGTTTCATGGACAGAGTGAGGAATGCAATAACTCTGTCCCACTCTTTTCCTATCCCTCTTAGGAAGAATAGTCAGAAATTAATTAGCATGCCATTAGGGTATGTGAACATATAATAAATAGTTCCAGGACATTGTTGACAAAGCTGGATGGTAGCAGTTATTATAAAGTATAAATATAATTATGATTAAATACACCATTGAACAAAGGGTATTTATGAGATCAACTTCATAACCTGGGAGTAATTGTATTACTATGTCACATAAAGATCAAGTATATAAATGTTAGCTAACATACAATTTTTACAAAAATGTTGTCCATGCTGTTTGCATGAATATGGCATTTTCTTTGTTTAAATGTTTAATTTAAAGAGGTTTTCTCTTTACATTTATTTCATGCATATCAATTCAAAATGAAAAGAACATAGACATACAACATCCTGAAATATAATCCAAAAAGAAGTAAGTTTTGCTTTAAATTTAAAACCTATTTTGGCATACTCTTCAACAATTACTTGATTGATCTCTTCTGAGTTGGATGTTTAGAATACTGTTTATGGTTTCACTTAAATGAGATTTATTCAGATAATATGTTTTGTGGAACTATTGTCCACATCAGCTGTTAAACGACTGTTGGATCATTCGTAGGAGCTGGGTAGGTAGGTATCCAGGTTGACTCTGTGGTGGTCTAGTGATAAACTTAAATAAAGTGCTGTCTTTATCTTTACGGAATGTCGGAATCCACACAGTGAAACTTTTGTTAATCTTATTTTGATTTAAAGTAAAACACTAAAAATCATGTCATCACATTAAAACTCTCTTTAAGTTTCACAAACACACTTATAAAAGTAATTTTGGTACATGTTTCGTGAGGTACATTCCTCACGAAACATGTACCAAAATTACTTTTATAAGTGTGTTTGTGAAACTTAAAGAGAGTTTTAATGTGATGACATGATTTTTAGTGTTTTACTTTAAATCAAAATAAAAGTGCTGTCTGCTTCCTGGATGTCAAAATTAATAAGGTAATGCTCATGTTTTTTTTATATAAATCTTTTCCCATTTGTTTAGTTCTTTTGGTTGATGAACACTTTTTAATAACTTGATGCCTTTTTCTATTTCATGGTTTTCATTCCAAAAATGTGCTGCCACAGCTGATTTATCTAATTGTGTGCAATGAATGTTTCTCCAATGTTCCTTCAACTAATACTTATATTTCTTTTTGTCTTCCCTACATAGATTTTTTCATAATTCTTACAATTAATCTGGTAAATACCAGATGTTTTTCTCTTTGTGTCTGGAATCTGTTTTTTTTAATTTCAATAAATTTTTTTCCAATGTATCGGTTTTGAGGTGCTAAGATGATGGAGTACTGCTTGAAAATTTATTTAAAATTTTTAATGGCTGATGGGTGGTAATTAAACTTTTTAAATGTTTTTTCCCCTGATAAATCACTCAAAATTGTTATTTGTTTGATTCTTTTTTGTTCTGGAATCTTGATTTTTGGTTAATCGTCTGTTTGTTAAACCCATTGAATTTAGCTGCTTCTATTATGTGTAGATATTCATTCTTGTATTCTTCTTTGCTCAATGGTATATTTGTTAGTCTGTATATCATGATATATATACCGCCATGGGTGGCCAAGGTTGTTAAGATGTAGACTAGTTTGTGGGAGGTGTAGGATTCAAATCCTGCCTGGACCGTCCTCAAAGACTGAGGTTTTTTCCAAGTTTTCCTGAGTCATAAATGGCAAATACTGGGGAGGTGCCCTAAACTTTGGCCTGGAACATTTCCTTCCTTAAAGAAATCCTTTCCCAATATATCATTTCATATCATGTATCATCAGTGTCACCGCCTGGGGTGCCTCAGTAGTAAAAACACTAATAAAAAAAAAATGCTATATATTAACAGTATTCAGTGTTAATCTATTCTAAGTCGGAATATTAGTGCATGTTTCACTGTGTTCGATTTAAAATTGAATTAATATTAAAATCTGGTGTTAAATTCAATAGCAAACTAAGTGGCCAGTGAGAAAATGATATAGTTAGATTTTTTCTAACACTGCTACCAATCTGAAATTAAAGGATTAGGTCTAATGTTATTACAAATGTGTGCATAAGTTTCATAGATGTTTTTCAGAGTCTACAGCACCATAAAGTCCATGACTTGTTTAAAAAATAATATGAGATACAGGTTCTAAACTTAAAATGAATAAAGGCATTTTGTAAAGAGAGCACTAATAGAAAAGAGTTTAAGATATGCAAATTACAATTAAATTCATGCAAGCATTTAAGAATATGTTAAAGAGAAAGTGATCAGCTTGTTTTTTAGATCTCAGTTTGTGCAGTTTTTTTATTTGTGGATTAAACCTAAAGCAGAAATTCTACAGAAGCAATCCATGAACTACTGAAACTCTGGAAAATGCAATGATAAGTGAAATAACAGAAGTTGAATGGCCATGAGTGTCACAAAACTTTCTTTGGTAATTTCAGGAGTACTCGAACATACTGGGCATAATTACTGGGCATAATTTTCAGCATTTTCTATGAAATTCAGGCATGATGTAGAAAAATTATTGATACATTATAGTCATATCTATTATCTAAATCTTTAACATATTTATTACTGTGCATGCTGCTCCTCTGAAAAGGGATTAAAGGAATGTGAAAGAAAGTCAGTGTATTTGTACTAGTGAGCTTCTCATTGTCTGTCTGAATCATACATGAACTCTTGACTTGTACACTCTGCAACATTTCTGTGAATATGCATGTTATGTTTGTATCTTACAAAGGTAAATCAAGTATAAACTGTAATTTTTGTTTTTGTAATTTATTGAAATCAAATTAAATAAAAATGGGATATAACTAATTTTTCTGCCTAATTTTCCAATTTATGAACACATTTTCCCCAGCAGATAGGAAGCTTCTTAATCCTATTATCAGAGAAAGAGCTGGGATGGATTTCCAGCCAGTTGTGCTGAAATCCATCAACATTCATCCAAATCTTCAACACTTAAATTGCTGGCCTCCCCATGATGCTTTTAATGGCCCAAACAAATGGTAATTGCAAGGTGATAAGTCTGGATTATAGTAAGAGTGTCCCAATGCTGTCCAATAGATTTCCTTGAGTTTTTCCCTTGTCCATGTAGCTGTATGTGTATAACCATTGTCTTAGAGGAGAAGAACTTTTTAAATTGCGTTGTCTCTTTCGTTGATAAGCACATTTTGCTTCAACTAGAATCTCCCAGTAATAAGTTGCATTAATCGTTATACTTTCATGAAGAAAATTGATGATCAAAATGCCTTTAGAGTGCCAGAAAACTGTCAAGAGAACCTGCCCAGCTGACAGGCAAGTTTTTGCTTTGAGAGAAGCAGATTTCCTCTTATTTCCACTCCATGCTTGCTTGATTTGACTCAGGAGTATAGTGGTGGAATCATATTCCATAGCGGGCTAAGAGATTCAATGCAGAAACACTTCTTCTTGATCCTATATTGAGCCAAAAGCCTCCGACACTCCCACACATATCAGGCTTTTGACTCTCTTGGAGCTCACCATGCCAAGACTTTTTGGTAATCCAGGTCATCTAAAATGATGGATTGAACACTTCCAACTTGTCCCAATTGTATAAGTTATTTAAAAAATTGTCAAATGTTGTTCACACTGGATAAGGCTTCAAATGGCCCAAATGTTTATTTCCATTATGGTGACTTTCATTTTTCACTGTTTCCTGTTCTTCTGTGAAACTTTTTGCCATTTATACACTTGTGTCTTAGGCAGACCTTATCCCCAAATTGTGCCCTCAATCTGTATATAATTTTGGCCATTTTTACATACTCTTGTATCAAAAAATAATAATGCATTGTGCAATCAATGAATGTACCCTGTTGCTTGGATATGATACGGCTTTGCTGTTGGAGGCAAATCAGTTTTTCCCCTCTACTCCTGAAACCCCCTCTCATAATGCTTTCAAAGATGTGTCTTGTTCCATTAACAAGTGATAAAATAAAAATTCTAATTTATATTTGATTTACTCTCATATAAATTAAATTAGTAAGAACCTTAATATAAACTATATTTTCTCTGAATATGATAGATATGCTGAAGTGCAATTTGGGTTCGTTCAAGAGTGATGACAGAAGTTTACAAATAAGTTGTAAACTAGCATTAAGGAATAAAAGCATTGTTAGTTCTAAATATTGCAACATAAAATTTAAATGCTTCTGGTAATTGATTAGAATACATTAAGAGAATGGATTAAAATATGCGACCAAATATGACATCAGAGGAAAATTATGTTCCTGTCATTTCTTTCTCTTATCCTGATTAATTTTGATTAGTGTTCATCACCATAGGCTGTGGACACTGATGATACATGAAATGAAGTGATAAATCGGAAAGTGTTTTTTTTTTTATTTTTTGAAATTTTTTTTTATTAAGAAAGGAGCATTCCAGGCCTAAGTTTAGGGTGCCTCTCTGGCATGTACCATTTGAGGACTGAGGAAAACCTGGATTAAACTTCATCCAGGGAGGATGGTCCTGGCAGAAATCAAACACCATACCTCCCATACATGAGTTCGAGCCTTAATGACCTTGGCCACCCTTAGCAGTCTTTCTTATCCTGTTTAATATTTTATTAATTTCCTTAATTTGCTTACATTCTCTTAATGGCTATTTGTTGTGATACAAGAACTAAAGTAGATATTAGAGGAAATGCCGCAGACTACACAATAACAGTCTTCAAATCTTCATATTTTAGCATCAAGAGAAAGAAAGTTCTAAAAATTAATTTAACATGTTTTATGCTTTAAAAAAATAAAAATAATAAAAAAAACACGCACAGACAATATATATTTGGAAACAATTAAGACTGACCTGTTTTCCATAATTGTGCTGTTTTGAAAGCACAGATTCAGTTACTCTACATATTTTCCTCTGTGCACTGTTGTCAAATTGTTGGTAATTTACAACTAAAATTTACAGTCTGACTGACCAGACAGATGGCTCCATTTAATGCACTTTTATCCTTAAATGTGTGACCTTGCAAAGGACTTTCTCATACCATAGTGCTTTCCTTTCATTGCTATAAGCTCAGAAGAGTACAAAAAAATATGGCAACATAATGAAGCTCAAATATTCCAGTTCTGTAACAGTTTTGGCATTCAGAGACCACATGCACTTATGAATGCTGCTGAATTTTACATTACAGAATTCATTATTTCTCACAATAAGCTCCATTATTGATGGTTATGCCCATGAAAAGTCATTCAATCATCAATATTCTGTCTTCATCTGGAAAAAACTAACCCTCTGCTTCCATTAATTGGAATTTCCTGGGCTTGGTACTTTCTTTTAGTTTCCATTGATTTGACTGTTCTTTGGTTTTCTGGCTTTGATAGTGAAACCAAGATTAATCATCTGTCACCAATCATCAAAATGAGTGCTTGGGTCTGAATTTGTACTGCAAGAAGTTAATGGCAACTCTGTTCTGGAGTTAATGAGATGGTGTGCAATGTGCACATACTTTGAACATTTGTAGGCCTTTATAGATATTTCATGCAATATGGCGCAACTAACACATAACAACTTTCAATTTGTTGAATATTAATATCTTGCTTTTGTTGTTCTAGCCTAGTTCTCTATTAATGCTGATGAATGGGGAAGACAATGGTGAATTGGTGCAGCTGTACTTTTTTTCCCTCTACTAGCTGGAAATCAGTTGAAGATAGTTGCACATGAGGGACCTTATCATCACATATGTTCACTTTTTTTTTTAATATGGAGGGTTGCCCCAGTGAAGCTTGGATGATTTTAAATTTCTCTCCTTCCAGTAGGACATGCTTACTTGTACTATCGCATCAGTCATCAGTATTCCCTGCAGTCTGCTGGCAAGGTCTGATGCAAATATTACCCCATAATGGCTTCAAACTTGGCTTGTTTGTGGCACAGGTACATTATTGAGTTTACCATTGCCAGTTAAGCCTTTCGAAGATAGTAGAAAGGTGTAAAGAGAAAGGTCTTTCTATAAGTAAGCTATGTATGGGTCATATAACACAGCTGTACAAAAATCGAATCCCATCTGAGGCTCCCAGCTCAAAAAGAAAAACCCACACACACTAAAGGAACCATTAATAGGATAATTCAACAACAATTGGGCCTAGAACAGCAACATAAAGCACACGAGCACATCTTGAAAGAACAGCATATCAGAGAATGCTTTACCAATGCAAGAAAACTATGAACACCACCTGTCTGTGTGAAAAGTGGCAATGGTTGTTTTCTTTGGATGAAGCATGGATTTATATAGATGACACAAACAAACCCAATGCTATTTAGTACCATCAAATGGACAAAAAGGGGGGCTCCAACTTCATCCAGGAAAATAAAGAAAAGTTTTCCAAGGGGTTTATGGTGGTTTACTGCGTTTGGAGGAAACTTAACATTCACAGAGTTGCCAAAAATGTAAAAATTAATGCAGCCTACTACCAAAGCAATGTCATGGATCAATTTTTTTTTAAGATATTCTTTGTTGTATGGTGAAAATGCTTGGATCTACATGGATAAAGCTTCCAGCCACACTTGTTGATCATCCCAGGACTACTATCACTGGAAAACTGTGTAAATAGGTGTTAACGTAATACCATTTAAAAGGATCCCTGTGAAGCCACCAGTTGCCTCACCAATGCATTTTTGTGGATTGGGTATGCTGAAACAGTGCCTTGCTTCTCAATATTCCATTATGACTGAGGGTCTCTGGAAAGTCTGCCAGGAGGATTAAGCTAACATCCTGCTTCCTGTTCTATGGCGCAATCTTCTATGGAAATTGCATTGCAGAGTCAAGTTCAAGCCTGTAGACATTAAATTGAACTCAGTCAGTGGTGGAAAAAGGGAATCTCACTATGAAAAAATGTAAGTAAAAAGGTCCAAGCAACCTTCATAGTGGTTAGCACATATTTTTACTGTTAGAACATCACAGGCAAAGGACAGTAATCATACATGAGATGAAATGATAGGATTTTTTCTTTTTTAGGAAGGAAAAGTTTCAGGCCTAAAGGTATCTCCTCAGCATTTGCCAATTATTAGGACTAAGGAAATCCTGGGAAGAACCTCAGTGGGAGGATAGCCCTGGCAAAAATTGGACCCCATAATTGAGTCTGTTTTCCTCATAGCCACATCAATGGTGCCAACCTTTGTATGAACAACCAACAATATGCCTTATTGTTTCATAGAATTTAATTCATATATGACTTTCAGAGTAGATATAGTGAGGGCAATCTCAGCCATTTCTAAACTGGATTAACTTGTGTAAATAAACTGATTTTATTAACATATTATAATTTCATGTTTTTTTCTACAGTGTTTAATCTGTTATACTTAGCCATGCTGTTCTAACTTGTCTACTTTGCTCTTTATAGAACTATTGGTGGATTCTTTGTTTAAACCTGGTGTGAAACTGAACCCAGAACATAAACCAAAATACATATATCTGCTGGCTTATGCAGCAAGTATATTTGAAGTACAGGCAGGAGGAACAGCAGGCAAGAAAGGTTCTGCAGGAGCTCGCAAAGGGCTTAACAAAGAAGAACTTAAAGCAACAATTCAAGCTATTGAGAAAGTTCATAGCATATGTAATCTCAATAAAGGTTCCACTGAACTGATAGCTGAGCTAGGAACCCTGTATCAGTGCATCAGGTATGTTTTTTTTAAGTTCTGATAGAAAGCAGACTTTGAGAATTACAGCCATTCAGTTGAGAACAAAACTATTTATTCTGCTGCATCTGACATTCCTCATAAATTCTAATATGATGCATGTACAAGAAAATATGTATGAATAATTGTATGTATCAAGCTAATAACCTAGTTGTATAGTGATAACAAGAATCATTATGGGATGCCATTATTATCCACAGCAGCAATGTTGCTCTTCTCTGCATTATTGTGTAATGCCCAAAGGGACTTAGAAAAATGTATGCTATAAGAATACAAATATTTTCCATGTCTAAAGTACCATGCGATCAATTATACTTTACTCCATGGTACAGGGTTTTACCTATGAGCATGCCCTGACTCATTTGTTGCACCATGGATGGGGTAGCAAGCCTGCTTGCTTATTTGTTGACCTTGCTGACTCATAGTCATAGTGCAGTTGTTCCTGGGTGTATACTGTGTTTTTTGTTTCTTAATTTGACAGTACACATAAAGTGTATTATGGCCTCATGTGTTTACAATGGCACAGCACGTCTTTACGTACAATTCATATGTGTTAACTCATTAGTTCATGAAGTTTGAAGACTATTTCAAGCAAAATTTCCAGATATAGATGCTCCAGATCATAAAACAATCCATAATTTGTATCATAAGTTTCAGGAAACAGGAACTCTCCATTCTAAGAAACCAGAAAAACAACATAGGGTTCTCACCAAAGAAAGATTACATGATATTGGTAATTGTTTAAAAAATTTCCCTGGAAAATCCCATGAACTTCTTGCAAAACAAGTGGAAATTTCATATGGGTCTGTGCAAAAGTCACCAAATTATTGCACTTCAAGCCATATAAAATAACTGTGGCACATGCTGTTCAGCCAGGTGACCCCATACATAGGCACACATTTTGTGAGTGGATTTTGCAGTGGATATAATATTTTTCTTGGACAAGGCCTGGTTCACTTCCATGGTTATGACTGTACTGAAAACAATCATTACTGGAGTACTGATAAACCTGACTTCATGCAAGAAGTGCCCCTCCATGATGAAAAAATCAGTATATGGTGTGCCATCATGGTGAAAGAATCATAGGACCAATTTTTTTGAGCATATAGTTATTCTGTTACTTATGTGCATACCATATCAGAGAATTAACCGATAGAGAGTGTGATCATGCCTTTATTCAACAGGATCCTGCCATTGCTTACAGTGCAAATAATTCCATGAGATCAATTCATAATGTGCTCGATAATACAGAGTTATTAATAGGGCTTTGTGGCCCCATCATTCCCCTGATTTAATAGCCTGCAATTATTATCTTTGGAATAAATCAAAAAATGCTATGTACATGATGAACCTGCACACCATACAAGAACCCAAAGATATCAGGAAATTGTCCAGATTTCTTAAAATAAACTAGAACGAGTGATGAATAATTTCCTAAAGAGATCCAAAATATGTGGAGAATGAAGGAAGGCAATTTCAACACCCCATTTTTAATTTGGTAAGTAATGAGCCTCTTAAATTGGTTTATGTATTGTTGTATGGTTTGTTTTATTGTTTTATTCTCCTGCTAATCACCAAGACCTGGCTGACTGGCAAATCAGCTAACGATTGGCATGCTTGCCCAAAGGCAAAACATTCTGGGGGAAAACAAAACTGGTCGTACCGCATTACAGATTATCATCATATTGGCAATTCCTACTGATAAATGATGTGATACAAATAATTGAGAAGAAATAAATTGTCTAAACCTTTTATATGTTTGAAATTAATTCAAATTAAATAAATTATGTAAAGGAAATGAGCATTTTATTGAAATAGAGACTCAGATTGTCAATTTCAAATGTTATAATTTTGTGAACCACTTTCAGTTCTTGTTGTTAGTCATTCATGGCACATGCCAATGGAACTCATCGACATTAAAAGCCTCTACCTTTTCTTTATCATTTGGGATAGCACAAGCAACCAAGAACTGTCCTATAATCCATGATATCATAATTAATACAGTTACATAATTAGCTAAATGGAATAAATAGTAAAATTAATTAAATTTAAAATTAATTTCATGTCGGACTAATACAGTGAAGCAATTAATTTATTCTTAATTAACTAGTGAGTCGATTTAATACTCTTATGCTCCACTTACCATTGAATTATACAGAGCATGTTTCACAGACTTTTGCCTGCATCATCAGCTGTAAGTTGACTGCCAGAATCATTGTTGGTTGGATGGACTTGGTGTAGCTCTTGTGGACATTTTATGAACTTTTGGATTAATTTGTCATCTGTTTAGATCTCGAAGTTCATGACTTTATCTTCATATTTTTTTATTAATTTTTTTCCCCCATATTCCTAGCTCCAAGAGTTATATACAAATTTAAATAATTTGACTTCATCTCTATATTATGTTTATCTCTCCAAAAGTGATGTGCAACCCCTGATTTGTCTATCTGATTGTACCTGATGTGTCTCCAGTGTTCCTTTAACCTAATTCCAATGCTTCTTTTTGTTTTACCAATATATATGAGGGTAGGTCCATAAGTTCCTGGCCTAGCCAATAAGGATTATTGCTTTCACAAAACCCTTATCTGGTGTCATACCTTATCTATTAAGTAAATAATTGTAGCTGTAACTTCCACTTTGCTGTGTTCAGTTGTTCAGATATAGTTGCATAAAGAAGGCTTTGTAAAGAAGATTGTGATATGTTCAAAATGTAGTATCGAGCTGTTATTAAGTTCTTCACAAAAGAAGGACTTACTCCAAATGAAATTAAACAGCGATTGGACGGTGTATATAGAGAAGCATCCCTCTCATATTTTACCGTAAAAGAATGGGCCAAACTTTTTCAAATGGGTCGAGAAAGCGTTGAAGACGAAGAGAGTGTCAGCACCCTTGGAGGTGCTCACTCCTGAAAACATTGCTCTTGTGGAAGGAGAAATTATGGAAGACTGGCAGCTCAAAGTTACAGAAATAGCAGCAAGGTTGGGTCTTTCTAAAACAACAGTCCTTGGAATTATTCATAAACATTTAAATATGAATAAGGTTAGTGCTTAGACTTCTTTCCTCAGTCCATAAGAAACAACAAGTCATCTGTTGTCAGAAATTTTTGGAGTTCTGCCTTGGCAACGAGAGAGAAGTTCTGCAAACCACTGTTACAGGAGATGAAGTTATGGTCCTGTACTATGATCCCTTGTTCAAAAGAGAATCAATGGAGGGGCATAAACCTGGCGAAGCTGGCCAAGGTCACTCAGTCAACCAAGAAGATCATGGCCACAATATTTTGGGACTGTGAAGGAATATTCTTCATTGACTTAAAGGAGAGGAAAATCACAGTAAATGGGGAGTACAATGTTTTCCTACTGCACAAACTACGTGCTTCCATCAAAGAGAAAAGGCGAGGAAAGCTGAGTGGTGATGTTCTTCAAGACAGAAATCCTGTGCACAGCTCTTGTTACAAAGGAAGCTGTGAAGAAATGTGGCTTCAAGGAAATTAGGGATCCACCCGTATAGCCCAGATCTAGCTCCCAGTGACCATATCCTCTTTTAAAACTCAAGAAGAACCTTCTAGGAAGGAAATTTAAGTGTGACGAAGAAGTGATGGATGCTGTTTAGGCCAGTTTTGCAGACAAGACTTCTTACTATTTGGGGGGGGGGGAGGGATTTAAATGTTAATTCAAAGAAGTGAGAAGTATATTGCAATAAAGGGTAACTATATTGAAAAGTGAAGTATAGTTTTTGTCTTTGTCATACCTAGAAAATGGTTAGACTGGAAACTTATGGACCTACCCTCATACTTTGTTGCATTCCAAACAGTTGGCCTTATATATTCCTGACTTCTTCTCATCAGCTATTCTATCATTATCACCGGAGTTGAGCAGATTATTAAAATTGAATTTGTTCACCATGAACAAAGTAATCCCAACTCTCGAAGTATTTTCTGGAATTTTTTGGAGGCCCATGGATGATAAGTAAATTTCTTGTGAATGCTAGTTTCTTTTTTTGCAGACAAATTAATCCAAAAGTTCATAAAATGTCTATGAGAGGTACATCAATTCCATTGAACCAACAACAAATCCAACAGTTGACTCTCAGTTGATGATGCAGGCAAAAGCCTGTGAAGCATGTTCTGTATAATTTCTGGTAAGTGGAGCAAAAGAGTATATTAAATCGATTCACTAGCTAATTAAGAATAAATAGAATTAATTCCTGAAAAGTGATGTTGATAAATGCACATTGCAGGTTTCCTGTTGTATCAGTGGGTGTTATTCGGTGGGTAGAAAGCACAGTAACTGAACCCTCTTATTTCAAACTGTGCACAGAGCACACACCAATACATCTTGCCCTTCTGGATGAAGTAGTTACCTGCCATCCTTTGCTACATCCCAAAGTCCTCCAGCTTTTGATACAACTTTTTGAATCTAAACAAGATGAACTGGAAATACTTGTGCAGGTAATAAACATTTTTAAGAAGATTGTTTTTTAAAATATTTATAAATTAATTAAATTTAAAATAATAATAGAAATGAGCGTACTAAGATTATTAAATCCTAAACAAGGATTTCTAGTGTGTAGGCCAAGATCATTATACTGGTTATAGATGTCTATGTGCATATTTTCAGAAATGTTAGTTACTTGCTAGTGACTGGGATGTTGACATTAGTCATTGTACTCTTGGCCTTCCATTGAAGAGCTTCTAAGCTTTCATTCTTTGCTTATCATTATCAAGTTAGCTATTCTTAAATAAATTCTCTTTATTTAAAATTAAGCTTATTATCCCTGTACAGTGGGCAGTAGTTTTTCTTGTTTAGTTTCATTCTGAAAAATGAATATTCTGCAACACAGCAATGTTTATTCTAAATAGTTTTTATGTCTCTGTAGATCTTCACATGATTTTCCTTTAATTTTTTGTTAAATCTTGTGATGTTTTTGGTAATGTTGCATTCTTTTATGATTTAAAAGATGGGGAAGATTCCTAATTAAAGTTTTATTTTACTCTTAGAGGCTTATTTTCTAACACATGTGCTGTCTTATGCCCTTTCAAATTAACATGTCATGGAGTCTACTGTAAAATAATTTCCCATTTTGGTGGTAAACTACCTATTCATAATTTTCCTATTTTTCGTATAATTTGTTCAATTAAAAATGGTGCTTTAAACCCATTTAAGATCACAAATATTTATTTATATTAGATTATAAAGTAAATTTTGTATTGCAAATTTGATGACAAAATTTTCTCTACTAAAATTATTGCATAGTATCCTAAAGAAGTATATTGTAAGAATTTTTCACTATATATTTCCAAATCCAACTGCTTCTTTTTTAATAAACCATCAGTTTAAATTCTGCACCATGTTTCATTTATGTTTAATGGAGCTCATATTATTATTTTTAATATTGCAGGTAGTTCATCTTTTAATGTGTTTGTTTCCAAATCATGTTTTATGTTGATTTCTGTACATTTTGAGAAAATTTTATTTGTTTTATCACTTATCATAAGAATTCTGTCTATTTCTTTTTTTGTACATTTTAAAATATCACTTAGGTTTTTAATTATAATGTGCTATCTGAGTCTTTAGGCTATTTATTTCTATAGTTTAAGAAATGCAAAACATAAATTGACAGTATCCATGGAGTGTAGACACCTGAAACCTCTTTTACAGTTACAGGGCACTTGTATGATATTACAAGAATTCATGTTCTGTTACAGCTGGAAATGAGAAAAATGTTGCTGGATCGAATGGTGAACCTTTTAAGTCGTGGCTGTGTCGTGCCTGTTGTGAAATACATAAAACAGTGTTGGCTACGGGGGGACACTGATATCTCACTTATACGCTACTTTGTAACAGAGGTATTTTGATTATTTTTATTTGATTTGATGTCATGTGCATAGAAAGGCTTGTTTCATTTAACATTTTATTTAAAATAATCAAAATACTCATTGCTGTAGCATTCCACATACCAGGATGTTTTGATTTTGCAAAATGAATACATTCTTTAATGAATTGAGGGTATTTGTATGCAAGGAGATCTGCTAGGTGTAGGAAGTTAAAGATATCCTTAATCCACTACCAATGAATGTATAAAGTCATTTATATATATTAGATAAAAGATTAATTATGTATATTATAAAAGTAACATCAATGAATTTACAATTTTGCAATATACATTTGCTTTCAATATTCAATTTGGAATTTAACACTGTGAAACATGCATTAATAATCTCTTCTAAGTGGAAATATTTTTAACACTTTTTATTGTTTCACTTACATGAGATTTACTCAGGAAATGTTACATGGAACATTTGCTCATATCCTCAGCTGTTAAGTGACTGTGAATCATTCGTAGAAGTTGGGTAGGTAGGTATCTGGGTTGACTCTGATGGTCTTGTGATAAATTTGAATAAAGAGCTTCCGGGATGTTGAAATTCATAAGAGTTTGCTCATGTTTCTTTATATAAATGCTTTACCATATGTTTAATTCTTTTGGTTGTTGAATAGTTTTTAATAACTTGATGCCTTTTCTATTTCACGGTTTCCATTCCAAAAATGTGCTGCCACAGCTGATTTATTTATTTGTAACAGATGTTTCTCCCATGTTCCTTCAACCTAATGCCTACATTTCTCTCTCTCTTTTTTTTTTCCTAAGTAGATTTTTTTTCACAATCCTTAGAATTAAACTGGTAAATATCAGATTTTTTTTCTCTTTGGGCCTGGAATCTGCTTTTTTTAATTTCAATAAATTTTTTTACACTAAATCAGTTTTGAAGTGCAAAGATGATATTGTATGCTTGAAATTTTTTTGAAATTTCTTATTGGCTGATGGGTGGTAAATGAACTTTTTAAATGTTTTTTCCCCTGCTAAATCACTCAGAGTTGTGATTTGTTTAATTCTTTTTTGTTTCTTGAATCTTTTAATTTTTTGGTTAATCATCTATTTGCTGAACCCATTGGATTTAGGAACTTCTATTATGTGCCTTCTTTGTTCAGTTGTATATTTATTAGTCTGTAGGTCATGCTGTTGAATGCTGTTTCCTTATGTGCTCTTGGATTGAAACCATGGGCTTTTACTAGTCTGTATGCATGCCCTTTTTGTAGATGTCAAATTCAAGTTTATTATTAAATTTTATCATCTTCAGATCTAAAACTGACAATGTATTATCTGTTTCTGTTTTGACATTGAACTTAATTGTAGGCTCTTGCAGTTTCAAAAGTTTTAGCACATTTTCCACATGTTTTTTGTGTATAATGGTGAATACATCATCTACATATCTGTGCCAAACCTTAAAAATGTAGGGGAAAGCCTTAGTGATAACTCATGAATAAGTAAACTAGAAAAGGTAATAATGGACTGCCCATTACTAGTCTTGCTTTCTGTTTAAAGATTTTGTCCGAAAATATAAAAAGTGCATGATTTATGCACAATTTAGTGAATTTGATGTATTTTTTAACATGTTCTTCAGTTAGTTGACTGGTAGTAACCATTTTTTTAAAAAAAACATAATTTATTTTGTGGTATGCTGGAAAACATGGCCTTGACATAAAAAATAACCAGTATGTCATTCAGTGATAATTTTTTAATTTTTAATTTTTAATTTTGTTTATGAGTTTTGTGTAGTTTTTTAAACTTAAGGTATCAAATTTAGGTAGTGAATGAAAATGTAATGATAACCGATTTGCTAAACGGTAGATCGGATGTTGAACGATGTTAAACATAATAATGCTCTAAATCCCATGGGTTCAACAAATAGATGAAAACCAAAAAATTAAAAGATTCCAGAAATAAAAAAGAATTAAACAAATCACAACTTTGAGTGATTTAGCAGGGGAAAAAACATTTAAAAATTCAATTACCGTTCATCAGCCAATAAGAAATTTCAAAAAAATTTTCAAGCTGTATAATATTATTTTAGCAATTCAAAATAATACAGTATAAAATAATTTTCAAGCAGTACATCATCATCTTAGGACCTCAAAACCGATTCAATATAAAAAATTTATTGAAATTAAAGAAACAGATTCCAGGCCGAAAGAGGAAAAAATCTGGTATATACCAGATAAGGATTGTGAAAAAAATCTACTTTGGAAAAAAAAAAGAAGAGAAATATAGGCATTAGGTTGAAGGAGCATGGGAGAAACATCTGTTACAAGCAAATAGATAAATTAGTGTGGCAGCACATTTTTGGAATGAAAACTATGAAATAGAAAAAAGCATCAAGTTATTAAAAACTGTTCAACAACCAAAAGAGTAATATATACGGTAAAGGATTTATATAAAGAAACATGAGCAACCCTTATGAATTTCCACATCCTGGAAGCTCTTTATTCAAGTTTATCACAAGACCACCATAGTCAACCCAGATACCTACCTATCCAACTTCTACGAATGATCCAACAGTTAGTTGTTTTACAGCTGAGGATATGGGCAATTGTTCCATGAAACATGTCCTGAGTCTTATGTAAGTGAAATAAACTGAATATTTCGACTCAGAAGAGATATATATGTACTTATTTCTCATACAAACTTATAAAATAAAATTAATATAGTATAATAGTATCAAATGTCAGTGTGAATATTAAAGCATATCTGTCATCACAAAATGCAAACACTAACCATAACTTTAGTAGAATATGTCTCTTACATTGAAAGCTAATACTGATTGATTGATGTTCAAAAGATAGCTTCAGCTACAACATTGCCCATTATTGAATAGATGTTAATTAAAACATAGCACTGTACATTGTTGGGAACTAATGACTGAAGAAGTGAAAGATCATCCTTAAATATACAAATAAGTAAATAATCTCCAAAGTTTTACCTTAGTTATAAATTTATTATCTTTTCCATAAATTCACTGGATATTTTTATGCATTATGGTTTTTATGATTCTTTTTGTGATCCATTTTATCTCTTAGCAACTACCTTGTGGTTAGTTCTTTTCAAAGAAATTTATGTGTATTTTTTAAATATGAATCACAATTAAAATAGCAACCCTCCAGTAATAAAAACAGCTCTTGAAGCTCATAATATTGCAAAACATTGATTTGTGCTGAGCTGAAAAAAATCATATTCTGGGGTTGTATGCTCAAAGCAATGTACACTAATTGCAAACTTAATCACAATAATTGCACCTTGCTACAATTGATAGATAACAAGATCCACAGCCTCAAATATGCATTCCTACTATATGAACATCACCATGTCCTTCTGTTATTTATGGCTGGTTTCTTGTTATATGGTATACTATCACTGCTCATCTATACTCAAAGTCCAAATCATGAAAAAATATATTTTCCTGGCTCTTCCTTGCTTGGTTGTATCTTGCTCAATGAAGTAGTATTTTCTGACTTGTCTGTTCTACCAATTATCTCCAAAATATTCCAATTACATTCCTTATTTTAAGGCATGTCTGTTGTTATTTCAACCACCAACTGTTACCTCCAGTGGCAAGTTTATTGTATTTTTTGTGGAGGTCAAGTCATTTTCACCATGAACCATCAAAGAAATGAGTGTACCTTTGATGTAACAAACAGTATGCTAAACAACGCAACAACCATTATAGATCAAAGAAGACCACTGATTAATGAGAAAATCATAGAGTAAATCTGCAGAATATAACAAATTATTGTTGAGGAAATCACTCAAATTTCACTAATTTTGCTTCACTTACTTGGACATGTTTCAAAGGCTGTTGCTTGGTAATTGGTTTGTAGAATTCATTCTTGGACATATTTATATCACCAGCAATTTCTGCGGAGGCACCTGCTATAGGAACCAGTGACAGAATTAATGATGATGTACAGCAAATGATTAAAGAAAATAATTGAGTTACCTATGCTAAGATTTGGGGATAGGTGTGAGTACAATACAAAAGATGCTTCATAATCACTTTGCTGTAAGGAAACAGTGTGCTGGATGGATTTCAGATAATATTACAGAAGGAGAAACAAACTTCTGTTGATTGATGCACGGAAATACTTTAGAATTTAGTCAATGGTGTTTTTGATATAATACATGATAAAACATGAATTTTTGTTCATGAGCTAGAAAATAAATAACAGTCAACATAATGCATCTCAGGCTAAGCCAACAAAAGTCAAAAGAGGCCAAAGCACTGGTAAAAAGATAGTTGTCTCATTCTTATTTGTTATTTCTGCTCCTCTGGAGGGTCAATATATGGTTAATGATAAGTGATATACCACTGTGTGTTATTAATTATCTAGTAAGTCTCTTTGATAATCTTATGCTCCACTTATTGTTGATAATTAAGAACACATTAATTGTTCACTGTAAGGTTCCGACACGAAATTAAATGTTATATTTGATATACCACTATTTATTCACCAATTGTCTTGGAGAAAGCACATACAGAATGTTCTTGGACCCTTATCATCCTTCACAGTGATAATGCTTTGTCCCACATTGCAAAACTAACAGTGAACTTTTTGGTCTTTTTAGATGTAAAATTAATGGCTCATCTGTCTTATAGTCCTGATCTAGCACTCCTTGTTTGCCTCCATAAATAAAAATGTGCAGATAGTTCTTTAAGATGCTGAAGCTGGTATTAAGGCATTCAATGAACTGGTGTCTGAAGTACCTCTAGAAAAGTGGGTGCATCCTTTGATGACTGAATCTATTAAATGGAAAAGGGTTTAAAATTTAAGGGGGAATATTTGAGAAGCAATAAAGCAGAAAGTGAACAGTTTGTTGATATATGTATCAGTTAAGCTGAGAATTTCAGTGTGACCATTGCATTTATTAATTCAATGAAAAGATATTTGGAGGGAACAGTTGCTAATATAGACTTATATGGCTTACTGCTACCATAGATGATTGATTGGCTGTGCTATTTGAAAATATTTAAAAAGCCAAGCAAGGAATTTTCAATTACTTTATGTTCTGTACATAAGTCATAAGTATGTAAATAAGTGCATACTTTTGTACTTTCAACATTAGTTTTTTCTTTGTAACAGGACTCATGCATAGAGTAGGTAGATAAATGTGGAGTGATGCTTGTTCAAATGCACCTTTAAATTTATGGTTGCCTGTTTGCTTTTTGTATAGAAATAATTTATTTACCATCTTTATACTTGTAATACAAGTTTCTCATGTTGTCAAATGGTAGGTTACAAATAATAGTTAAAAAACAATCAAGTTTAGGCCAATTAAAGAACTTCTAATTCATTAATGCAACACTTATCATTAATTAAGCCTACATATTTTACATCTCTAAAGATAGATACACAAAATATACACTTTACATTACAATTTAACTAAACTCCATTAAGTTTACATCTTTTAGAGCTGTTGCCTTATTATGTACATTATAAAATGAATTGTTTTCTGGTGCTGTAACTATGTTTATCTTGTGTTTTTAGTTTTATACATATTTGTTATTAAAAGTACAACCCTGTACACATATAAGGAAAACATAGTAAACATATTGTCTCCAATAGTCTATGCACTGTTGCTGCATCAACCTAGACCTCAATTTGATAAAGTAAATGTGGATAAATTACTCCATAGTAATTTGTTTTTAGTTCTTTTGTGCCAAATATTTTTAAAATCCCATATCCTGGATACTTGTGTTTGTCTGCCTGCTGTATTTACTTGCTTTTTATTACAAAGGATATATTGGCATTGTTTTTCATTTTGGATAATTAGTATTTTATGCATTTTGTTTTTCTGTATTGCATGAAGGTTTTGGAAGCAATTGCACCTCCATATACCCCAGAATTTGTGCAGTTATTTCTACCTATGGTGGAGAATGAAGAAATTACTGGAACAATGCGAGGGGATGGTGATAATGACCCTGTTTCAGAATTTATTGGTAAGTGGACTCATAGATTGTGTCACAAGAGCATTTACTGTTAAGTTGCTCATAGTTTATTGTAAATATTCAACTTATTAGCCTCAGTGTTCTAGGTGTAATGCAGCCTAGGCCAATAAATTTTTCCAGACATAAAAATCAAACTCAAGTTCTCAAGAAAGGATGTTAAGTCAAGAATCCCTTGTCACAGATTTATGGCATGTTAAAGAATTCCATAACTAAAAAAAAAGAGATCTCTGGATAAAAATTACCAGTTATTTAATTTTTAAACCTTACCAGATGGCATTTGGGGTGATGGGCCGGACTATATAGGTGCTAAATATAACAAAGTTCAAATGGTTCATATGGTCTATCAGAACCTGGAACAAGTCTTAGGTCTAATCCTAATGAGATAATGGTGGTGGTTTTCAATTCACTATATATAAAAGCTATTCTCTGGGACCTTCAGTATCTTCCATTTTTAACAGCTTATAGATAGATGCAATAATATCAACACCTAATTCATTTCTCACTTTATAACCTTATAGAAATGTATTTAAGACTCATCAGATGATTCCTGCTGTGCTAGATATTGCTTTTTAAAAATCAGAAATCATTTACAGAGTGCTTAGATCCCCTAAGGACTGTTAATTAGAAAATAAAATCTCCCTCTCTGCAATAATGTTTTTGATTTATTTCCCCCATTGATGTTAAAGTTTTACAGTACAGAAAAGGGCAAAATGTCATTTGACATTTGGCTATGTTGATATTTTAATATATAAGGCTCATGTGTTATTTTATGGATAATATGCATCTTTCTTCCAGTTCACTGCAAAGCACATTACATGGTGCTATAAGGCAGCATATTCTGTCGAAGAATTGTTTTGGGCCCAGCATTCTGCATATGTGGCTATGAACCATCTTAATGATGCAAGTGAGTACATTTAGTAATGTACTGAATTTGAAAACAGTAATAATACCACATTAAAGGGTTCAGCAAGAAAGAGAAAGCAGCTTTTAACGTGTTATAGTTTCTGAATGAGAATCTAAGTCTATAATGAAATAATTTAAACATTTCAACAGCCTTTATTTTCATAATCATAATCACCATTATCATCATCATCATCATCATCATCATCATCATCAGAGCAGCATCAGCATCATCAAAATTATTATTGCTATTAATATTTTTATTTTTTAAATTTTTAATTAATTTTTTGATTTATTATTATTTTTTTTAGATGCTCAGGCTTATTATGGACAATGTGTTATAGTTGTAGTTCTGCCCATTGAGCAAAAATTTAGCTCTTATGCTTTTAGTAGAATTTATGGTATGAGCTTATCATTATTGAGATTTGAAGTGCTAAATAAATTGCATAATTATACCCTGTATCTAATTTTCATGTTCATTAGCTTTTAGTGAAAGAGCAAATGAATGTTTTTATCACAGGGAATAGAGTAATTCATTTGTTAATTTTAGGGGTTGACACTCAAATTATAATTCTAAAAAATCTGTAGATGATAATATTAATGCGGCTCATTTGCTAGCAAGGCATTGGAGTTCTGCACTCAAGCTGCTAAGGGCAGAAGCATGTCCATTTGCAAGATGCACTGAAAGTTGGCAGACTACATTAAGCTGAGATGATGAAAGTAGAGGTAGAGTTAGAGATAGGGAAAACAGGAGAACTCAAGAGAAAACCTGCCCATGTGCTACTTTATCCACCCCAAATCACATCCACTGGGATGAAGCCTGCCTTATGGGTGGCAAGTAGTGTAAACACAGGCAGTCCTGCCAAACTCTACATATGTGAATATGTTAATTTTTAATATACACTGTATATACTTGCAAATAGAATCCCCCTTTTTAATCTAATTGTTTTATCAAAATGCAGATGAAAGTCTAGTTAATATATATCTCATAAAAATTTTATTGAAATAAAAATAGGGTAACTAATTGTATGATAAATAATTTATTATTTTAATATAATTTTAAATATATTTACATTTAATATTTCATAAAATTAATAATTATTTAAGTAATCTAAATAATAAAAATGTAATATAACTTTGAAGATTGCAAATCATGTTGAAGATTTCTAGCTTCAGTCATAGGACCACAGTTCGCAAAAAAGATCCTCATTTTGGGGAAGGGGGTATTCCTTTACTTCTGAATGGAAAAGGCATAAGTTACTACTTTTTGGGACATACAAATTCTTCTAATTAAAGATAAATTATTTTTCTGTCAAAAAATGTGTTAATTAAATTTGAACAGGTCTACCAGTATTCATTTTTGTAGTACATTACCTTCTTAGACATTCCCGAACTACAAACTACTGACATTTTAAATGCATGCTTGTTGGTCCTGGTGGTGTAGTGGTAATTATACTTACCTACTAAACCCAAGATTGTGGGTTCAGTTCTGGCAGATTTGATAGATTTTTTTCAGAAGTAAAACTTCTAAGTATGGCTTCCTTCTGGAGTGAAGTAAAGTTGTGGGTTTCATGTCATAGATTTACAGCATGTGAAAGAACCTCAAGCCTAAAAAAAGAGGCCTATGAGCAACATTTATTGGCCATTTCACACCCTGAATTGAATGGTACGCTGATGACCAGAGTGGTTAAAGAGCATTCATAAATAAGCCAAATCAACAACAATGCATGCTTGCTGTGTAATGAATGAATGTAACTGTAGGAAAAGATAACTCTACCTAATTCCTTTTTAAAATGCTCAGAATATCCCAAGATTTTAGCAAGAGGAATACATCCTTCTAATAACTAAAAGATAATCCCTCTCAAAATTAAATATGGAGAGTCCAATGTCTTCAAGATTTTCTGAAAGGGAACAATGGGGTCCTACTTGCAAGTAAATACTATATATATATTATCTTTATATGAATCTTAAAATTATAAGAGTTATGTTGTTAATGCTGAAACAGATGAGCCTCCAGGGGCAATTCACTCTGTAATCCAGTTATGTTCATTAAACTTACCTAGTAATTAGTTTGAGCCAATCATATATGTGAAGGGTCAGAGGCAAGGTGTCTGATTGGTGTTTATAGCCAAGAATTTTCCTGAACCAGAGAAACAAATGTTGGGCAGTTTTCAATGTACATGGTTCTAGCTTTACATTAATTCTTCATAATAATTATAATTACATCCTGATGCTGTGAGCAGCTGGGATTGGATGCTAATTATGAATAAAAATGTTTAGAATATTAGTGTTTGTAAATCAATATGTATGGATAATTTTTAAACAAGTTTAGTATGGATCATTTTTAAACAAGTTTAAATGGTCAATATGCAGGAGTTATTTAATATACCAGTATGTATGATAAACAAAATTATGCAAATGAAACCTTGATGCATCATTTGTTGAAGGGGGTTGGAAAACAAAAAGAGGGGGAAAAATTGCAAAAAGTATTAAAAGTACAGATAAGAAAAGTGTAAAGCTTTTTATTTACTAAGCGTTACATGCTTATAAGAGCATTTGAAAAGTTTGGTAATAAAGCAAGTAAACATATTATATGGAAAATATCAATTTTATTTCTCAACATAGTTTCTATTCAGGGTATGCACTTGGTCAAGCAAATTTTCAAACCTTTCATTCAGTCATAAAAATTTTCATACTATATAAAACAGTCATATGCTACATTGCAGACATTCTCATTCAATCAACATTTCTTTCCTGTGAATAAAACTTTTAAATTTGGAAACAGGAGCAAATTACTAAGAGCTAAGTTCACAGAATAGGGTGGGTGAGAAATACATTTAAGGCCTAGTTTAAACAATTTTACCATTGCAATGTTGATGTATGATGGTGCATTGCCTTGGTGCGCAAATATGTTCTTTTTAATTCATTTAGCAGATGGTCCTAAGGTGCTGCATAATAGGCACATGTTAATGCCTTACTCATTTGCAAGCAATCTGCCATGATTTTACTACGATAAACCCCCTCCACCAAAGAATGGTTGCCACTTACTAACCCAGGAGATAAAACAGTCTTCAGCACATTTTCATATGCCTCTTTGGCTGCTGATTAATTCATGGATCCTAGTTTCATCTTTAGTCTGAAGACACAAAAAGTTCTGTAGATTGTATCCTTTTGTGTGCACTTTGGTCTGCTGTCAACAGTCACAGCATCCATTGTGCAAACAGTATTTAAATATAAATTTCTGTATAAGTATGTATCACAAACACAAGTTTTAAACTTACCTAAACTTCAATATCAATTAAATTTGGAATCTAACACACTGCCACTGGTGGCTGAGGTCATTAAGGCATAGACTCATGAGCAGGAGGTCTGGGGTTTGAATCCCTCAGGACTGTCCTCCCTGACTGAGGTTTTTTCCAGGTTTTCCTAAGTCCTCATAAATGGCAAATGCCGGGAGGTACCCTAAACCTAGGTCTAGAACATTTCCTTCCCTAAAAAATCCTTTCACCACATATCATTTCATTTCATGTATCATCATTGTCCATTGCCTGTGGTACCTCAGTAGTAAAAACGGATGTTAAACACCATTAAAAAAAAAATAAAATCTTACATAGCTTTTTTTTTTTTGAATAGTGTTTTATACCCGTTTTTACTGCTGAGGCACCACAGGCAGTGGACACTGATAATATATGACTTGAAATGATCAACTGGGAAAGGATATTTTTATTTTAGGAAGGAAACTTTCCAGGCCTAAGTTTAGGGTACCTCCCCAGCATTTGCAATTAATGAGGATGGAGGAAAACCTGGAAAAAACCTCAGTCAGGAAGGATGGTCCTGGCAGGATTCCAACTCCAGACCTCCCTCCCGCTCATGAGTCTGTGCCTTAACGACCTTGGCCACCCTTGGGGATTCTTACACAGTAAAATAAGCATTTAATGTTTTCTGATCAAACTATTTAAACATACTCTTTTTGACTTCACTTTCTGGAAATTTACTTATATTTTGTGAACTCTCATTCACATCCTCAGCTGTTAAATGACTGTTAGATCATTCGCTGAAGTTGAGTGGTAGGTTCTTGTTTGATTCTGGTAGTCTTGTGATAAACTTGAATAAAGAGCTATCTGCTTCTGAATGTCAAAATTCATTTAAGCTTTGCTTATGTTTATGCTTTCTTTATATAAATCCTTTCCCATATGTTTAATTCTTTGCTTGTTGAAATGTTTTTAATAACTTGATGCTTTTTTGCATCTCATGGCTTTTATTCCAAAAATGTGATGCCACTACTGATTTTTCTATTTGCTTGTAAAGAATGTTTCTCTAATGTTCCTTCAACCTTCGCCTATATTTCTCTTTCTTTAAGACAGCTTTTATTCAAGTTTAATGCAAGACTACTGGAGTCAACTCAGACACCCACCCAACTTCAAAGAATGGTCCAACAGTCGTTTAACAGCAGATGATGTGGACGAGGGTCCACAAAACATGTCCTGAGTAAATTTCCAGTATGTGAAGCCAAAAAGAGTTTGTTTAAATAGTACGACTCAGAAGAGATTGTTACCTAAACTTACTTAAAATAACAAGAGAGTGAGTGGAAACATTAGAGCAAAACAATGGGAACAGTTTGGAGTTTTTGGTTCCATGCACTTACTCCTAGCCTTAGATGATTATTTATTAATAACTAAATTCCATATACTGCCATGTCCATGTGTGTCTTTCTTTTTTCCCCCCTGACTGAAGATTTTTCCAGGTTTTCCTTAGTTCTCATAAATGGCAAATGCTGGGGAGGTACCCTAAGCTTAGGCCTGGAACGTTTCCTTCCTTAAAAATAAATCCTTTCCCAATATATCATTTCATCTCATGTATCACCAGTGTCCATCTCCTGTGGTGCCTCTGTAGAAAAAATGGGCATTAAACACTATTCATTCATTCCCACCAGGATGGCTCTGTGCATCACTTTCAGTGTTTGCTCATTTTTCATGTATTTTTCAGAACTTCCAACTGTTACATCATTTTACTATTACCACCATGTTTGGCAAATTTATACTTATAGCAGTAAAAGTAAACCACTGGGTCCTTCAGTTTCTAGGATTCACGTTAGGTTAGTATGTGTTCATTCATATGTGTGTGTGCATGTGTATGTATGAATTGTTTATGAATTCTATTTTTGCAGATTGTTACCCTGTTGTGTTTATTTGGTCATAAATTGTCAACTTCCATTTAATTTAGGTATTGGTGTACAATGGCTCTCATGTTATCCATTTTCAACTCTTTATATTTGTGCATGCTATCCTTTTCTAGTCATCTCAAACTTCTTTGCTTCACTACATGGTTTAAGAAATTTGCTCTTTTTCAGCTTTATCCATTATCTATCTTGATGTGAAATGCTATATAGAGCATTTCTTGCTATTAGTAAACCATAACATCACCACAATATTCTACTCTTCTTGATCAGATTACTACCGACACACTTTTTGGGTTAATAGCTTTCAATACATTCACTTCATCTCCTAATAATGTTTATGTTCACCCCTCTATTATTTTAGATAAGTTTAAAACTTTTGCTTGTGCTGTATACCAATATTGAAATTTCACCGAGTTTTCTGAAAAGGATAATTCATGTAATTGAATTGCCTACAGTTTCATCTATCTCATGCACTTTCACTCTTTGGTCTTCCTTTACATTACTGTGAATTATTTTTTTAATGATATTCTTCATGGTAACCTCAATTGGGCATCTGGAGCATGCTTAGTCTTTGGTGCATTTACATCCATGTTTAAACTCATTTGTTCAGAAATAAATAATCTTCAACATTGACACAGAGTTCTAATGAACTTCATCCAACTTAGCTTTGATCTTTGTGACCATCCATTTCTTTTAATTAAAGTATTTAATCTTTGCTTAGAACAATTTTATTTCCCCTCCCTTTTATTGCTGTTGTAGAATGGTTCATTTAGATGGCTGTCAGACATTAATAATATATCAGATCTTGTTGAAACTTTATGGTAGGGTGTTACAAGAATTATACTTGGTAACCGTAATGTTATTTAATGAGTTTTTGTACCATTTCATGGACATTTACTAGATTTTTCAAATGACACTTGTAATAAACTGGCAATCTTGTTGGGGTAAAAAAATGTAATTACCTGCGATTTTATAAACTTTTTGTGTCTAAGTTAAATAACAACCAAAACTTAAAATATAATCACCATAACTGCACTATAGCTTGCATATGGAAAAATGATTTATGTTTTCTCAAAGTTACAGAATTTTTGTTTTGCCATCTTCATCCACACTCGTAGTCACCAAATGGCTTCTACAGAGCTCCTTAGCTCCTGATTGAAAGCATCATCACCGTCTTCAAAATCATATTTCTACAACAATTCCAAAAATTTTAAGCACTGGGCTTTGTATCATGTGCTAAAGAATATTGTTTTCAACATGTGGAAGGTAAAAAGTTAGATTTTGTGCCAAGTGCCTGTCTTAGCACTGTTGTGGGAGATAGGAAATGCTATTGAACTGTGAACAGAAGTGGAGATATGGAGGTTACTGGAACAAGTAGTGTCTTTTAACACTCAGAAATTCTTCATGCTTTCATTTTACACAAGTATTTTAATTTACTAAATACTGTGCTTTATGTGAAAAATTTGACAACAGAATGTAATTTTTCAGCTGGCAATATAATAAAATGATATTTTGAGAAAGAATGAAATGGAAAACATAGCATTATCTGTATGTTTTATTTTTAGACCAAAATAAATAATAATAAAAAACAATAGGAAAACAAGGTAATAATAGTGAGATGCTGTGAGGTTTTACTAATTTGTTCTTCCATTGAAAATGGAACTCTGCTGTTGGGTTTTATGAAAACTTGTAATTTTTAAAGTTGCAAGAATTTTTTAAGATTAAAATGGAATAAAATTATTAAATGTGATATTAATGTGCAGTTCATCCTGGTGGTCTAGTGGTAATTGCACTTATCTCGTAGACCAAAGGTCTTGGGTTCAAATTCAGCCATTGTTGATGGATTTTTATAGGGTGTACAAATCCTGTACTTCCTTCAGAAAAGGGAAGTAAAGTTGTGGTGCCATGTCATAGATTTACAGCATATAAAGGAACCTCAAGCCTGAAAGAAAAGACCTCTGAGCAAAATTTATCGGCTATTTCACACCCTGGTTTGAATGGAATACTAATGACCAATGATGTTAAATGGCGTTCCTTGAATTAAATAAACCTAACAAACTAATAAATGTGCATAGTATCATTTTAAGGGGGAGCAGAAGATTATGAGCTTCATATGATAAAATGCAGTTAATTTGTTTACAGTTCTATAGCCATTATTGCAGCAGTGCACTTATTGCAGAAAACTAGAGATATAAACCATAATATACATTCTTACAGTATTTTGTGAAACTTTTGCTATATAGGCTAAGAATATAATTCACATTTTTAGTGTGTTTTGTTCCAAATGTGACAGAACTGCATGAGAATTGGTATTACCTTGAAAGAATTTTTACCTGGTATAGGGTCTTCCAATAAGAGTATCCTACCTTTAACACATAACAGCTGCATATTTATGAAGTTATACCAATCATATTTTTTACATGGTTACAGTTGTTGAATGTTACACCATTCCACAATATTTAGAAATTGGTAAATTTATTATCAAAATGGGTAATCCGTTTGCCAAGCATTTTGTGCGTTATGTAAAGGTAACTCTGCATAATCATCCCTGTGAAAGAACAAGTCGACATTTGATTGCAAAATTTTAGGCATCTGGCTCTGTCATAAATTAAGCAATGCCTGAACATTAACAACAAAAAAGCTCCAATGAAAATGTAGTCGCTGTTCATGAGAGTGCACGTGAGAATCCACGGAAATAAATTTTTCAGTGATTACAAGAATTGAGCCTTTTATTAACCATAACTTGGCATATTTTGCATCAGGACTTGAAATTACACCATTATAAAATTGCTTTAATTCAAGAACTGAGGCCAGATGACCATAGATTATGTCATCTATTCTCTCACTGGGCTATTGAGCAATTGGAAGTTGCCCCTGCCTTAAGGTGAAAATCATCTTTAGCAATAAGTCCCATTTTTAGTTTAATGGTTATATTAACAAACAAAATTGCCGCTTTTGGAGCAATGAGAATCCAATGGAGATTACAGAACAATCACTTCATCTGCAAAAGGTTACCATTTGGTGTGGATTTTTGTGTGATGGAATCACTGGTTCATATATTTTCAAAGATGAATGAGGAGAGGCTCGGACTGTCGATAGAGAAAGATACTGGGCTGGGATAACGGATTTTTTTGGGCTCAGTTAGAAGGTATGGATCTCAGAAATATCTGGTTTCAGCAAGATGGTGTCATGTGTTATACTGCCCATGAAACAGTGAACCTTTTGAAGCAGAAGTTCAGTCTTCATCATTTCACATAGTGGTGATATTAACTGGCCTATGAGATTATGTGATTTAATGCAGCTGGATTACTTCTTATGAGATTATGTTAAATCAAGGGTTTATGCCAACAAGCCAGAGACAGTTAGTGACTAAGGAACAATATTATGCACTTATTCCTGAAACTGGGCCTGGTACATGTTTGTCTGTCATTGAAAATTAAAAGACCCTAATATACAACACTCAGCAAAACTGTAGCAGCCATTTAACTTATGTTCTATTTCATATGTAATGGCATTATGTGTGCTTCAAAATAATAATAATAATAATAATAATAATAATAATAATAATAATAATAATAATAATAAAAACCAACCTCTTTTCGTTATACAATTTTGTTTTATTTTAAAAGTATGATACTCTTATTGAAAGACACTTTATTAGATGAAAACATTTCATGATTTTCTATTATTCAAAAGACGAATTGTCAAGCTTCATAATGTGTTTGTTTCTTCATGTGATTATTACGAATAATAATTGCATAGAAAAATGGTTTATAAAGTACCTAACATGTTTGTGCAGAGAAATAAAAAAGAAAAAACAAAATAATAAAACAGTATGGATGGAAATGCTTGCATGTTTATGTGGAAAAGATATACTTCATATTTATAAACAATGTAATACAGTTTTTTTCACACTAACTCCATTCGCTTACATAAAATTTGGACATATGTTTTGGGAGCGATCCCTCCCATCTTCAGCCTGTTGACAAACTATTGTTAAACGTGGCGGTTGGGTCTCTTGATGTTCTTGTGGCGGCATCTGTTGGTTCTATTAGGAATTTGCTGAGTTCATCCAATGGAGGGAAATCGAAATTCATCAAATTATCCTTATTTTTTGTAATGAAAATGTTTTCCCAAGTGGAAAGTTCTATTGCATTATGAAGTTGTTTAAGTAGTTTTATCTCTGGTTTAATTTCATGATTTTTATTCCAAAAGTGCGCTGCTATTGCTGATTTATCAATTTGTTTTAAGCAAATATTTCTGAAGTGTTCTTTTTTCCGAATTCCCAAATTCATTCCCAATTCATTCCCAATTTTCATTACAAAAAATAAGGATAATTTGATGAATTTCGATTTCCCTCCATTGGATGAACTCAGCAAATTCCTAATAGAACCAACAGATGCTGCCACAAGAACATCAAGAGACCCAACCGCTATGTTTAACAACAGTTTGTCAACAGGGCTGAAGATGGGAGGGATCGCTCCCGAAACATATGTCCAAATTTTATGTAAGTGAATGGCGTTAGTGTGAAAAAAACTGTATTACATTGTTTATATATATATATATACCACTCCATTGTCAACAGCGTCGTAAGTACATTTAATTGAGATACTTCATATTGTTCAATCATTGTTGAGATAAATTTTTTGTGACCAACAGCTTCTCACGATTTAAGATCTCAATGATTGTTATGAAGCCAACAGTGAAGCAAACAATTATTTTTATACACAAAAATGAAAGAAGTAATTAATTTTATTTTCTAATGATTAACTAACAGGTGTGCCTCTAACAGTCACATATATAGTCATTTTGCCATTGGCACTCATCTGCAAAAGTACTTACCAATAGAATGAAAGCTTCATGGAATGCATTATTTTGTATGTGATGTTAGTAATTATTTCAATTATTCATGAAGCATATGTATATTGTAATGACTATTGCAGAAGATTAGTGTTTCTGCCTCTGCTGTGAGGCATATCCTATTCCTTTTAAAATATGTTTCGTGAAGCTTCCACAAGTTCATGAGTTGTTTGCAAAACTTACTGTACAACTCAAGGTCATGTGTGTTTAGATCTGGAAACCTACAAGGCCACAAGTGCTCACTGTACCATAGAATGTGTAGATATTGTAGAGTAATGCCATCCTGCAGCAAAAACCCATGTGTATATTCTGCTGGTGCCAAATTAACAAAGAATAGATATAGGATTTAATTTAAGTCTACTCCATATGGCCTCATTAAATTTATTCAATTATTTAATTTTGACAAATAGATATAGATAATTAATAATTGACTCCAATAACCAGCTCTTAAAATGTTTGAAGTAAAATTCTTAGGAACATTCAATGCTTATAAAGGTATCAGGAATGAATTTTCTGCACCACTGCATTTTGTCACCTGGAAATACAATGTCACAGTATGTAGTACTGAATAATTAAAGTAAAGCTTGCATATTTAGGCAAGTTAATAAATTCAATTGATAACAAATGCACTTTCTCTAAATTATCACTAAATGAACATTGATACATGAATTAATTTTCACATTTTGAGCATATGAAAGAGCCTTTATTGTCTTTTAAGAAGTCACTCATTTTTCATTGCTGTAATGTGCATACAGTTATACTTCTCATATATTCCAGTATATCTTCTTCATAGATTTTACCAAATCATAACTCTTTCTTATAGTTTTAATTTTACAGAATGATTTTGACTTATTTTTTCCTGTAATAAGCATAATTTGAACTGAAAATTTCCAGAAGCGTTTTTTGCTGCACCCTCCCGTTGAAATACAGATTAATTCATGATGATTCCTTTGTTGTTCATGGCAAATTTTCTGTTTTCAACTTTCTTTTTTGGTCATAAGCAAAGGGAGCAACTCATAAAAGGAAATATCTACTTTTTTTGCATTGACTTAAAGTTCATCATTACCAAAAGCAATAATGAATGAATGGCTGCTTCCACAGGATCCATTTCTTTTGGTTTCAAAATGTGCATTAACTTGTTCTGTTTGAGCTCTCCAGATGGTCAGGCTGCTCTTTAGAGATTAATCATCTGTTATAATTGAAGCTAATTGAGGCTCCTAGTTTATACATCTGTTGGATGCTATATGGAGCCATACAGTTTAGATATTGTATTGGTTCATATGGATATAATCCCATAACTTGCTAGTCATGTTTAAAACAAAGATGAATTTATCCCAAACTGTGCTAAAAATTCTCCCAAAGTGCTGTTTCACTAAAATTCTTTCCTCACACTAGCAACTGAGATATTGTGATATTTGCTCCATGCTTGTTGCCAATGAATGGACCCTACATGCCACTTTTGTTCTTTCCATAAATTTAGACTGCAGTCTTTCTCATTCATGTGAAGAGCTTTTTCCAGAGTACAATTTTTATCTTTTCAAAATAATCTGCTATAACATACCTGTTAAGTTTCTGGGTTCTTGCTGGATTGAGATTTTTGCAATTTTCTTATTGAAATTGTGGTATGTCCTTCAGAAATTTTGTTCCCATTTGACTATAAGAGTAATAAAAGTATATTAAATATATTAACACCGGCCGTGAAAGCCTAAATAATTATACTTTGGAAAAGTTTACTAAAAGACAACCAACCCCGATAATTTCTCCATTGCGGCTGGACCCTGTTTGTCATTCATCAAAATTCTCTGTTGGTGATTTACCGTTGCACTGTGTCAACCCGCCAACAAACCGAAATATATTGGATGTAGATGCCGTTGAAGTGGAGCAGATTGATGCCCAAGATGAGCCATCGGTATTGCTGAGAGATGAGAGATGCTGGTTTGAAAGGTGTTTAATGCCCGTTTTTACTGCTGCGGTACCACAGGCTGTGCTGGTGAGATGCATTGCATTTCACATCTATGAGAGGGGACAAAACGCTAACATCCGGTATGAAGATGACTATTACTTCATCCCCTAGATGACTGTAAAAACATTCACTTATCCGAACTATCTGCATGGCATTAACATGTGGGTATTCAACCAACATGGTAATGTCTTACATAGAAAGAAAGAAAAAAAAATTGGTATTGAAATTGAGAAATATATTAATTTGTGTTACTTTTCCCGAAATAAATTTAAATTAATTATAAATTTAGATGTATTTTAAAATGACAAGAAACAAAACTAACCAAAAAGTTTTTGTAATAACTGTCTAAAATATCACACATTGGGTAAGTGTGACATATCAGTAATGTCTATACCGCAACATAACTTCAAATTTAAGGAAAAGCCAAAGCGCAAGCATCACATCACATCAACTTCGAAGCATTTATTAGCAAAGACACTCAAGAGCATGTGCTATCCAATATTGTTTGATGGTAATTCCATCTCGCATAATCAAAGAAAAACTCAAAACCGACTGTCAATGATCCTAATAGTTCTTGTGCAATCAATATAATATATATGATCTGGAATACTATGGCTAGTATACCACTTAAGTTTGATTGTTTAGTTTTTTTAAGGGAATGTTTACATAATCATTATGCCATACAGTTCCTTATACAATGCAGAAGATTTACGAATGATGAACTAGAACTAAATTTTTATCTTTGGGGTGTGCTAAACCTTTCAAGTGTTTCTCACATCCAATATGCTATTGCACAACACATCATTTTTATGCTCTTTAATGTAGCACGCTTTACAGAATAACACACTTCCATCAGATAGAAATATATCTTTCCCAAATTCTGTAACTAGTTGTAAAATATACTTTTACTTGAATTTTGGCATTCTCATTTCACATAACCACTCAGGGTACTATGATTGTACTGGTCACAAGTTAAATTTTTCAAAATTGTTTCTTTTTTCGCTATCCTCTCCTTCCACCTACCTTGTTTCTTGCCCATATTATTTGTTTTTGGCACATTCTGGGTTTTACAACCTTGTGGGCCAAGATGTGAACAATGGTAGCTGGGTGCAATGAATTCCAGGCAAAATTTACCATCAACTTATTCTTTTGTCAGCTTTTCAGATTACTCTGACTACCATCTGATGGTCAGTTTCCTAGAAAATGATCTAGCAGTGGAAAAGCAGCAACTTATTTGTATATAATATTGTTGAACAATAAGAACACTTTAAAAATTAATATGAAAATCCACAAAATGTTTATCCAGGAATAGTCCTCAACGTTGTATCTGCCTTAAACATTCTCACAGACTATTGCTAAAAGGATACTTGCTAGCAATTATGCCATTTAACACATTTTCAAACGATCTTTATAGTGCATACATCTGCATAGTTTTTTGCTTGGATGACAAAAGTGTAATTTTTTTTTTCCTTCTTGTTCTTATTATTTTAGTTTTCTGAAAACAATCACTTGGTTGTATTTATAATAAGCTGTACCACCAGGCAAATCATGCTGCTGCAAACTATGATAATTTTCGTAACTGTATAATAAGTAATTAATAAATAAACAAGTCAAGCTTGTCGGCAGTAAATTACTTTGCTGCTTGCTCTAGTGACTAGAGGAATATTGACTAGTGTGAAGGCTTCGGGTAATAAACACTTTGCTGATAGTTCGATGCGATAGAATTTAATTACTCTATGTTTATGAATTTCCAAGCTTCACTTGAGTGTAACGTTTCATTGTGACCGATACATGGGAGATAGTAGATTGGACGGAAGGGAAGTCCATTTGTATTAATAATTATATCATCGTGGAACACCTCATAAATATTACTTCCAAAGAAATATGAGCGTTAACCGAAATTTGTCGGAAAATCCGAAATGACATTTTGCACAAGTGACGCAAGAGGATACAATTTCATCGGCAAATATCTATCGGCGTTAACGGTTTCCAATGTAAAAAGGACCTATTACCCTCGCATCACTTCATCATGGATGGCGCTTTACGAATGCTATTGGTTTTTTTTTCCTGAACTCCAATACGGTTTGTTATTGTATGAATTTCTGATTGAACGAAACCTTGTCCAAAGGGTAGGGGGAGAGGTATTAGGTCTAATTCATAGTCATGCACATTATTTAGATCCCCTTCTTTTCAGGATCAATTATCTCTATAGATACTTAACTTATACTTTTATAGCTTTTTGCAGTGAGCCATAGGAAACACCGATTTGTTGATAGAGATGATGTAGAGACGTTTCGAAAAGTTTCCAATCCAAAGCCAATGTTCGTCCGAGACGGCATAAGTGAAAACTCCGAAATGTACCTGTAACTTTTGTTTCTCGAAAATATTTAAATCTAACGTCGGAATTTTGCATAAGGATTTTGAAACGAGCCATCTCGCTTTATTCACAACACATTTATGTATCAGAAGAGCTTTCACATTTACATTTTATCACCAGCAAGCCAGTTAGAAAACTATGGTCTTTTGTTAGACAAATAGTAATAAATAAGCAGGTAAAATTAGAGCAAGTGTGAGGACCTTATGTACAGTGCTTGTATTGAAGCAAGTGAGAGACGCCGAAGAAAACCTTATTGCAATTTTCCATTTGAAAAATTTCACCGGAAGTCGTTCATATTGGACTCTTGGTTTATGTATGATTCTTTTCCGTCTACTCTTTGTCTCCAGGAATTTATTCACTGCGTTATGTTTCATGTAATGGCTGTAAAAAGGTGTAATTACAAATTTTAGTTCTTGCATCCATGGGAAATTTAAAATGAGCATATATCGCGAGACAGCATCCCTTTCTCAAAGTCAGGGCTACCATAATTATTCTGAAATATGAACTCTGAAAATGCTGGCGCTCTCTCTTTTATGCTCATTCCATGCACCAACTTCATTATTTGCACCCCTTTGCAACTTCTGCATGTTTCTCACTAGATCTTATTTTTTAGCATGTAACATGTCTAAAATTAAGTTTTATTACAGAAAGTCCTTCCATAAATAGATGCTGTTTTGTTTCTTTACTTCCTATTGTGCGTGTATTAGAGAAACCCGTTCATTGTGTGCAAAAGGAAATTGAGTTATGTTCAAAATATCTGCATGGTGTTCTTCACTTTTGCAAAATAGTATAGTTCAACAAATTTTTCTTGGTTTGACCTCTGTTTTCCCATCATATGAAGTTACAAACTTGGATTTTCATATTGGAAAAATGATCAAAACAATTAGTCATCAATTTGTGCATCTCGATATGGGATATCGCTGGTGTAACGTTACACCTCGAAACCGGAACATCGAAACATCGATTTGATTGTTAATTCATGTGGTTTATAACACAGATTACTAGTCCAAAGCCAACGCGATGTTACAACACTGAGCACGGAAAGGAATGCTGAATATCGCCTTTCATGCGTACATAACGAAAATAAATAAACAATATTTAATAGGAAAAATGTGGACAAATTAGAGGATTTCCAAAATGTATGCGAACGACTATTTTTATTATAAAAAACCGGATATGTTCACACAAATGCTGAGTATGATAACCAGGTGTATAGTCATCCGTAAATATTTATTAATAGGTATTACTATTAGGTAATATTTTATAGCGACTATTGTTATATTACTCATCTATACTTATCAATTATTACAGATAAAGTACTAACATTGCGGACAAACTAATTACGTACACATACGACATGTCCAATCAGAAGGGTTTACATATTTCCCCCTCCTCTTCTTCTTCTGTTTTCATAATCGGTGTCGTTTACTGAGGGGTGATGTAATAAGCGTGACTAAACATGCATGGTATGGAGTTCTATTTAGCAACGTTCAGTTTTAAAAACAACACGGAAGAAACATTACTTATAACATTTTTTATTCTAAGTTTATTGAAAATTATATTCATACACTGAATCCACGTTCACACTAGCTGTACTGCACGATATACAATTTACTCACTTGCCATCGTCGTTTAAATCATTTAATATTGTTCTTACATTAGCAAGTCGAAATTGAGAGCACATTTTGACGATAGTCTCTTCACCATATCTATCATAAGTTTCTCTGTCTTCAGATTATTTATATAAGCTGATGACCTGAGATGTTAAAGAGCGTCCATAAATAAATCAAATCAGATTATTTATCGCAATTTAGTACTTCCAAGTCTGCCAGTAGATTATTTATTATACATTTCACATTCATTTTTACCAACCCCCAGTTTGTCTTCAATGTGTTGCAATAGTGGTAAAGTAAGGAGAACTTAAGTTATTGACATTCCTTGTAATGAACTGCAATCTGTTTATGTTAGTTATTTTGTTATCGTTTTTTAAACAGAGTCATGCTCTCCGAAACTTTCTTTTCTTTTTCTCCCGAATTTTCTTTCAACGATTCAACCACTCGAAGCGTTCTTCTGATCAATTTGCCAGTCCGAGTTATTGTAATGTCTCTTTCATGGAACTGACGGGACAAATTCAACATTTCATCTAACACATCATATCCTTTTAAAACTCAATGAACTCCAAGCGCTGATACTGTCCTTTAAATTTATTTTTTCATTAGCTGACTTGGCTGAATCATTGGCAGATTTTTTTAAATAAGTAACTAGTGCTACATAAACATACTGCATTGCAGAAATAGTAAAACTACTTGAAATCCAGCGTATACCTAACACTGCCAATTTTATTTCATTGTACACTTAAGGAAGTGGACACTGTTCAGCTCATTCATTCTTTTGGTGATTGACTAAATAAGGCACATAGAGTAATCTATCAAAGTTTTGAAATGATTCAGGGCAATAACCTCGGAAATAGAATCGTGAAGAACAGGGGTGTCCGTAAGGGGGGCATAGAGGGGCAGTTGCCCCCTCAAGGTTTTTAAAATTAATAAATTTCCATTTAATGGCCAGAACATTGATATATTAAAATAAAGAATTTAAAGCGAATACAACTGGTTAACCTATATATTCTTTGTTATGTCGATTTTAAAAAGTAGCTTGTTTAATTGATCTTCCAACCCTGGTAATGTTCAGCGAACGCTCTTGGTGAAAAACCAGTTAGAATTGATGATTAAGGCAATGCCATAAAATAATATTTAGTTCTTGCAACTATCATTATTCAGTTTTGCAACACCTAAGTTTCTACCACCATAACAATCTATGACAATAAGATTTTTCTTAAGAAAAGTGTATGTCACCCATATGAATGCAGACAGTTCATTCGTAATAGTTTTCACCTGATTACTGAGAGTTACTAAACCAAGAAATATTTAATATTTTTTTATTGAGGAAAGTTTTTAATTTTAACTATTGAAACGGATTCTCTGCTAAGAGTCGTTGAAAGTTTTTGTTTTTCTGAAATTCATTTTAATATCAGTTTTTTTCCTAAATTTTTACGAAATGTGCTTAATTATTTTGGTACTACTATAACTTGAATGAAGAGTTACTCCAACATCAAAAACCACACTTTGTTTCAAATCAGTCGAGGTTTTATGATTACTGAATGGTCTATCGGTTTTTGCTAGTAATTTGCAGTATTAAATATCTTTTCGGTCACACTAACGAACCTCTTGTTGTAAAGTTGCATTTCCCAGCTATTGTTTCTGAAAGTCTGCAAGAATTTGCGCTGCCTTCTATGTGCCAAAGACAATTGATACTTACCCTTACCCGTAGAGTGCATCTCGGAGCTTCGGAGGTAGCTGCTAGAGCTCCAGAGGAGAGAGTCGAACTCCTCAGTCCCTAACGGCAGATTAGAGCAAGCCCCGATGTGCCTCATTACTGCATAATTTGCACATAACTGTTTTCATTTCACAGTAATACGCGTACGGTTGCAGTCTTTTTTACAAGAGGCGCGAAAGGATTTAATTTTTTGGGGTGTGCTATAGATACAGGCTTTCCTAGGTGTTTATTGTCAAATTCCCTACCACATTCCAAGCATACGAACTGTTTTGATGCATTTATTATTACACGAATGTTACACAACACTTATACTTCCTTATTCACACTCCACGCTATCAACACTTGAGAGAGTCGATACTTATCCTTACAGAAGTACAATTTCTGGATCTCCAGTCCCGAGCCACTCCCGAGAAGTAGTGGAAAAAGCCGAGAGTAGGGTGACTTCCACACATATAGCTAGATAATACAGCGTTTACGCCTAACGGCGTAATAGCTCAGTTGGTTAGAGCGTCATGCTATAGATGTGAAGTTACTATTTTGAATCCTCGCGTCCTAAGGTCTTCTTCTTCTTCTTCTTCTTCTTCTTCTTCTTCTTCTTCTTCTTCTTCTCCTCCTCCTCCTTCTTCCCCTCCTCCCTCCTCCTGCTCTTTCTCCTCCCGGAGTTAATGTAGATATGCCACTTTACAATTATTTACGCGCTAACATAATACCATGCACACAATCTGCTATAAACTCATATGTACGATACGTTATCGTCACCATTACAGCGATTCACCCACCTACTAGTAGCACACAATCCCCTACCAATTTATATTTACGAAAAGGAGACAAGCGTAGGTCATCAGGCCGTAGCTCGCCGCAAGAAACCACCGAGTTCACCGGCTTCTAGGTACCCGAGGTTAGCGTTAAGGTTAGTGTATATACACATGAATTAATTGCAAATTCCATGTAGACAGTGCGTGGTAAGGAAATTTAGGTGGACAACACTTAGGTTGCATTACGTTTAACAAAAAAAAAAAAAAAAAAAACAAAACAAAACAAAACAAAAAAAAAAACAAAAAAAAAGTAACATTTGCACTGTTAAACGCGACTACGCACAGAAAAATGTATATCAACATTGTTCCGGCATCTCCTGTTCGGGGCTGAGGAGTTCGGCTTTCTCCGCTGTCGCTCGGGACTGGAGCTCCAGCAGCTATCTCCTAAACTCCGAGACGCACTCTGCGGCTAAGGGCAAGTAAATGAACTGAAATTTTGGTCGTAGAGACTTCAATTGTTGTGTTTTATCTGTGCCATTAAAGGAAACTTATTTCATCCATTCATTACTTAATGTCAGTTCCTATAAATAATTAAATAACCTATAGAGCAGTAATCATTAGACCGTCCGTAAACGTCCATTTTTCGCTATTGATCATTTTTGCCCTTCCTTGCGCTGTAACCATTGTTATTCAGAACATATAGAATCTGAATCTTTACCTATATTGATTTCATGCTATGATGGTGATAATGACCACAATGCGATGATTTGTTAGGAATCATGCTATGAATGGGAAAGGAACACTATTCAAAATCACTGCCGAGCAATTTCCAGAATTTACTTTTGAAATTGAATTTTATTTTTGTATTTTAGAAAAATAGTTCGTAACCTTATTTGCGGCACTTCTTTTCATTTTTGATCATTCGCTAATCACAGCGTGAAAATAACTCTTATTGTATCACACACACGAAATATTAAAAAAAATAGTGCACTCAGTCACTACAATTACAGACAAAGAAGTGCATCAAATGTTAACTAAAAATCATAATTGGTTTTCATACACCAACAGTGGAAAGTGATTGTTTATTGGTCAGTTTTCGCCCTCCACGCCATCTCTTACGAGTCATAATTTTCGCATAACGGGACTGCAGTGGAGCAGAATTAATTGTTGACACTCTTTGCCTATCTTGACTACATTGAAACAAAAGCTAACTTGTGACAGTTAAGAAAGATGCCGAGAAAAGATCATTATTTTTAAATAAAGTAAAAATAAAAAGGTTGGGCGGCGCCCTGGCACTACTACACCCTGATGGTAACTGTACTCAAAGAACTGCGCGAGTAATGCTTATTTTTATAAAAATTGTATATCGTTTAGAAAATTAGGGCCTAGTTAGTTAAGGTAAGTGTAATACGTCATATACAACTTTCGTTACAGAATCGACTGGCGTTCTGTGAATGAGAAGCGGACAACTGTTGCCAACCCACTGAGAGAACGAATGCCGTAATTGATTCGCATAAATGGTTTTAATGTCATTCATCAGATCTAAGTAATAGTCACTATGACGATATTAAAATGCTTTGAACTGGTAGCTGAGACAGTTTTATTTGGGGGGAAAGGAAGCAAAGGGATGGTTATCTGGTTGATGGGTTTTAATTGATCAGAATACTCGTAGTATTTGAGAATCAATGAAGCTCTCCGTCTTTTCTCCCGCCGCTGTCTCGATGTGTCGCTATGCCACAACTAGATTAGGTAGAGCGCTGAAATTTCGTAGCCTTTTCAGGTCAACGGCGGAAAGAGTCGGGAACTAGGTAATGTATGAAAAAAAAATCTTAAAACTGGGGATGACACTATTTGCTTGTGTCGCTTGTTCAATGTTAAGGGTCGCCTTTTTAAGTTATGTTGAGCGGTTCTTAAATCACACTTGCACTATAACCAAACTAATTGTTTTCACTCTACCCGGATAGCTAAAACATATTCCCCTTTATAGCTCAACTCGCTCTCTCGTTTATGATAGCTAAACTCACACAGACCGTGATAGTTAAACTTACTCTCTCCTAGCTATACTCCCTCTGTCCCCTGGGCCTCGAAATCCCAATCTTTTATCAAATATTCCTTCATCCAGTCGGTGACCTTCTCTTACAATTTCAGACTATTATTATTGAATAATTTCTATCTATTGGCCAAGGGGCGTGCATATAGTTTTCCTAAGATCACTGATTGGACGTTCCTTAGGCCTTAAATTTAAGCTATTCTTTCCCCTTTGGCTCCCTTATGTCAGGCACTCTGGTTTATTTCATTCTCATGACTTGTTGTTTTAGCATGTTTTGCCTTTAGATGTTAACGAAGCTCTAAGCTTTTCCAAAAACCTTAAAGGGGCGACCCTTCTTACACAAAGCATCTTGCAACAAAAATACAAAAGAGGTACATGACCATCTGGTTCCTTTGTCAAGCCCAAAACACATTCACAATCAACATTTTATGGCTTATTGCTAATGTTTCTGTCCGCCAGTATTTTTTCTTCTCACTACCCATGAAATACACAAATAACTTAACTACTAACACGAATACACAAATTGTACACATTATTGTAATGATATTTATAATATATGTAATTGATTATACTAACATTTTATGATATTTTAATTCGGGGCAGCATCTCATTAATACTGCTTCATAGCATTGCATACCGTGAGGTACTTTTGGGCCAGGAGTCGGGGGTGGCGATTCAGGGACGTATGAGGAATCCGTAACGTTTTTCAAATCTTAAGACCCCAGGCTTCGGCAGACCTACGAGAGACACGAGGGTCTACCATCAGCAATGGTGAGCATAGAGGGGACTCACAGCCAGAATCCTTCAAGTGCTAGGGCAGGAAATTTCTCCAATGCGAAAATCCACCGCTACGCCGCACAGCACCAGCTCGCTTGGCCAAACTCTTTGTACCCTGCAACCAAATCTATGGTATGAAATGGGAGAACGAAAAATTCGCTTAATGGAAATATCCATTCCTGCATTCGTCTAAATGACCACGAATGAATTCGGGATCTCCTGATTTCGGTTTTTCTTTGGAAAGGCAGGAGTTAGAATCCGGTAAAAGATACGCTCCAGGGAACTGCATTCGAATCTACAACCAACCATGAGAGTCGATCTTTTATGCTCTATTTTATTTTATATCCTGTTATCTGACATTTGCCTTTTTCTGAGTAAGAAAAAACACCTTACCCAGGCAATTATTCCGATTAGGGATCGAACACAGGCCCGCAAGTTGACAGAAGGTGGTAGACAGATTGATGCACTTCTCCTGGTGATGCTATGACATGTTATAGATTGCTGGACAACCTGTACAGATCACTGGTTTAAGGTCTCTATTACACCATCATCCAATGAAAATGTCTCCAATGAAAGCTGTGTGTGTGTGTTTTTTTTTCTCCCAGTTATGGGAATTACCTGCGATCCATGAGAACCGAGCTGAAGATAATTAGGATAATCCATCAATTGAAATCCTGCTTTATCAACTGCAGCCATTGATCACACTCGTTGGGCCTATGGGCATTAAAGAGTTCGCCTCGTCTAAACTTTCCATGACGTTTCTCCTAGATTGCATCCTGAAATTTTGAAATTAAATATGCATAGTAATACCAATCTGTTACGTAGCTCTTCTCTGCAAACAAATGACCAAAAAGATTTTGTGCATAAAAAAAAAAAAAAAACAGCATGCTTTTGCTGAACCTTAACTTTCTTAGGAAGTAAGACCCCTTGCATATTTATTTCTTAGCTTCCAATTTGATTTTAGGATATAGTGGTGGATTTATGATGCATCCACAGTCACAGATCTTTCAAAAAACTTCTCTAAACCTGAAAATGTAAGATATGCTGTAGCTTGTTATCTTTTCGTCATTTAAGATAAAACAGATTTCCCCAAAGTGATTAATATATCTTCGTGAGTTAGATCTTACGTTCAGCCCAACATGTCTCAATTTTGCTGCTGATTCAGGACAATTGCCATTCTGTTTGCAACAATATATAGACTTAAAACTGCGCTTCTGAGTTACGTATCAGCTGCACAAATGTAACAAACCAAATGCAAGCGAGAAAGATGAGAGCGGTACAGTGCGACAAGCCTTACCTACAGTGTGTTCAGTACGAAAGTAAGAGAGATGCTAACCTGATTCCCTTATAAACGCATAAACAGAAAATGAACTCGACCAGAAACCATTGTGCATCTTTTGCTTTTTGACGAGAACTATTCAAAACTACTTTACTTTGTCTATATCCACATTTCCATGATGTCCTGAAAGATGAATGTTCTATTGTAACTGGTACAGGTCCTTCCGAAATAGCATGTTTTAAATATGCTCCAATCACTATAGTGAAAGTATAAAGTTCTTTTTCATGATGAAAATGTTCTCCCTGACAAGAGGCTGGTTATGGCAGTTGATACCTTGAAAAACATTTTGTTGCTTGTAACTAAGAAAAGTAAGCTTAAGTACTTTAGTTATGTTATAAAGAAATTATTAAATATCTTTATTTATTTTCATTAATAATGAGTGATGTCACTCTCTGTTTTCACTTTTAATTAATTATTATTTTAATTTCAGTTTTAAATGCCGTTTGCCTATCCTTTTAACCAAGATAAATGCCTGGACTAAACGCGGATGTGCTTTTCACTTCATACCTCGTTTCAGTCTCTTTTATGTCCTGATGAAATCTCTCTCCTTGTTCTGTACTCACAAGGAAAGGTTATGGTGGAAGACACGGGAATTACAATTTTGGTCTTTCTGAATGACCAATCACAAAACATGAGGTGTCGTGGTCAACATATGACCACTTTCTGTAACTAAATCGCAAAGCCTTCACCTAAATCGCTGAATAAATCATATACAATTTTATAAAATTATACAAACAAAATAAGTAATTAAGGTACAATGGAAGCCAAAACCCCACAATTTTGAATAAACCAAGATAGATAAACATAAACGCAAATTACAGCACTGGCATTACTTCTGGACACTTTTCGTAAAATTTTAAATCTTACAAGATGTACAAAGATTGTATTAAGCTAATTCAAAATATGGCGTTTATATTTTGTCTATGATGTTACTATGCCATGTTATTAGTTTAAGAAAGGTGGAACTTGCTACATTCTGTATAATATTAGAAACAAGTTTAACTAATACCTTTCAGTAACTTCAATAATTCCATCTTAGTGCAGCAGAAACATAATTGCTATATAATTATTGCATTTAAAAATCAACAGAGCTCTTGTGTTTCATTTTTGAATTTCTCTGGGTACCTAAGTCAAGTGTGATCATCATTGTTGTAGAGCAGTTGGGATTTAACTTTTGTGAAGTGAACATCTTTCAGAGTGAGTAAGTAATGGCTCGTAAGACAAAACGCTCCGATTCGTCATCATGTAAAAGAAGCATGGCTGTAACACATCGTGAAGAAGGCTATTCGTATGAAGAAACAGTGAAAAGCTTAGATGGTGGCGCTACAAAATGAGGCATTAGGACATTTTGCAAACGATACAAAGTAACTGGGAACATAAGAACATCTTCAAGAAGTGGCAGAAAACCAAAACTAACTGCTGAAGACTGCCGCAGAACCTGCCGCCTTTATCTACAAGATCGCCGATCGCCGATATGATAAAAGATATAAATGCCTGGATTGTTTAAGCAAACAAAAACTTCATCTTCTAAATTTTAACTTAAGTCAACGGTCATTAATTTCTGTACCACAAATTCACAGTATGTATCATCTGGTGACCTTCATGACAATTTTTATGATGTCAATCTGAAGTTTTACATATTAAAGTATCTATTGTAAATCCTTAATTATTTGGGAGGAATATTTGGTATCTCAAAGATTTTCTAGTCCTCGGTATAGTATGATCATTTTTATTCATTGTCTTGGTGATATGAATGCCCAACGTTTAGTTTTAATGGGGAATATGTAAATAAATTGTATCCGAGATTTGATATAGCTATTCCTAATTACAGAGAGAGAGAGATATGCTATTTAATATTTCACCTTCAACTAAAGTATTTTAATAAAATATTCAAAATTTTATCAAACGTTCGCATTTATTTATTCTTTTAAAGTTTTCATTAATTTCTTTTTCAATGTTATGCATTTTTAGTTTTCTTATTAAGTTAATATATATTTCAATACGGTAGAATTCTAAATTCATTGGAGATAGTAATTGGAAGAAACAAAAGAAATTAATTGACACTGTCATAGCAACGTTTCATCCCTTTGGAATGTTCTTTTTGCTGAAAGATTGGTCATAGTGACTACACAACTTTCAGAGCTTTTATTAGCATTTGCTTAAATAAATTTTCGTACAAAATTTTTAGTCGAAGTTCTGGAAAGTTTAATTTAGGTGTAGTGAAAGGACTATCAATTTTCTCATTTTTCAATTTACATAATTTTATGACTTTTTAAGTGCCTAAAACAAAATCTATTTCAGCAAAGGTACTAAAAATATCGCAATACCAGCGCTTCTGATGTACGTAGTTCATTATACAGGATGATTAAATAACATCATTTCAAAGGGTCGCATTGAGAACCTTTTTATAATAAGGAATATGTGGTTTGCGTTCTCACATTTTAGAGAACCTCCACATGTGCATGACACGTTCAGAGGAAAGGCGAACACTACACCTATACGGGGGCGGAGGTCATTAAGACGGACTTGTGAACAGAAGGTTGGCGGTTCGATTACCTGGACCATTCTTCCTGGTTGAGGTTTTCCCCCACCAAGTTTTCACAAATCGCCAATACCGGGGGGGGGGGGACCCTAAACTTGTCCTGAAACGCTTTTTTCCTTTAAGAAAAAAAATTGTGATGCCTTAGCAGTAAAAACAGGCGTTAAACACCATTAAAAGAAAAGAAAAAGAAAAAAAAACGATACATAAAGCAGTTCCTTTTATTTAATAGTGCACCTATATATTCATTTTAAACAAATTGTATATGACCAAACTTGCAGCCCTTTGTATCATTTGGTGAAAATTATATTATTTTAGCTTTCCTGTTTCTTAGTTATTCATTTTTTCAATTTTATTACTTTAAAATGACCTTGTACAAAAATATTCTGGAAGAAAGTAAAGCATATTATCTGAAAGTATTAAAATGCTTAAAAATAATGTAGTAATTTATATATACATATATACATATATATACATATACATACATACATATATATATATATATATAAAAATCAAGGAGCCGGTCATATATATATGACCGGCTCCTTGATAAATATTATGAGAGAATTGAGAGAGAGAAAAATGTGCAGTTAGGAATTAATGTTTTCCTTTTAATGTCGGAAGTATCTTGCATTTAAAGGAAAATTATTATTATTATTATTATTATTATTATTATTATTATTTTATTTTTAAAAGAAAATTATATTTTGTTCATGAACTTCTGGCAAATTTCTTAATATTTTCCCTCTAGGCCGCACACAAAGTACGTAGCTTTTGTGAAGGCTGTCGACTCTAGCTCAAGTCCACGTGGATGTGCGCCTGCCGCTGCATACGCATAACCCATTCTGAAAGCCGTGGTGCTTCTTGAGAATGTGCATGGTCATATTGTAGCTAGCTCATTACTGTTAAAGGAGCAAGCTTCTCAGTCAAGCTTTAGAAACTGCGAGGTTTTATGCTAATTATGACTTCTAATTATCAAGTAGACTTCTTTTTGCAATAGCTGTCAATGGAATCCTAGAAGAGGTAAATGAGTGAGATGTGGGGGTAATGGACAACATGTGGACGTCTGTGTTCCTGGGTCGTGTGAAGCTGGGATCGATACTACTCCACTGAGCATGGTTCTGCGCAACTAGAACTTCTTTTGTCTCTAATGAATCACATACCGGGGGGCGGGGATGCTCGAGAGTTGTCTTGAGAGGAGCAAGGTGAGAGAAACAAAGGGAATGGGGCAGAAACGGTTAATATAAAGGAAAAAGGAAAGAAATCTCCGGAAATAGAACACGGAGGAGGATATAATAAATTCAGCTTCTTACCCCATTAAACTCTCTGCATCTACGAAAATGTAAAAATTCGTTAAGTTTTTTAGATTACATCCAGTAAAGCGGAAGGATATACATTGATGCATCCGATTTTTAAAACACTTTATAAATTTTATGAGTAAAACAAAAGTCTGTACGGGACTTTTGTATTGGCTTGCGGAGTATTTTGATCGAGAGGGGAGTGAGGAAGGGGTAAGCGGAGTCTTTTTGCCTTAAGCATCATCTCTCCTCATGTGGTGTCTCCAGTAAAGTTTGCCTTCTTGAGCTTTGTACAGAATGGTTGTTGCGTCACAATGTTAAATAAAGCATTTTAAAAGATGATTATAAAAATATAGCGAAGAAATATAACGCCAACAATCGTGTATCTAATACAGGAAATAATATTACATTTTAAGTAACAACGTTATCATGCAGTGACCGTCAGTTATTTCGTTAGCATTAAACTGCTGTTAAAACAGCTAACTGGTGATGTTTCATGTGAATTTGTGAATAAGCATTTCGTTTCGTGTAAATTGAATGTAAAGAGCATGTGCATATAAAAACTTATTCTAAGGCTTTTTCTTTGCTACGAATTGAAAGTGAAAATTGAAATTGAAAAACTGTGTAAACTAACTCCAAGTATTAATTTGAGTCAAACTTTGATTTCAAAACGTAGAAAGAAATGGTATATAATGCTTTCGTTCCATAGATTCTACAGTGTAAAAAGTTCATGGACAAGTTGGTTGCCATGAAAAACTATAATAACGGATATTTTTGTCTAAATATATGCATTTACGATACATTTATTAGATTCTCTCTTTCTCTGGCCTATATGTTCAGTCACACATTAATTATACTTATTAAGATTCTAGAAACTTGCTGTATATATTTAGCAGTATTCTGGTTTTACTTTAAGAATAGGTCTGATGTGAACGTCTCGTTCACGAAAGTAAATCGAGTATGCTTTCATTGGCTGACTCCGCATCCTAAACGGTACGTAGGTCACAAATTGTTCGCTAGATACTAGCGAACTACTACGCTAACGAAAACTACTGTATCTCATCTGTATTACGTAATAAAATTACGTTTAACATATTATTAACTAAAATTACTGCAAAATGAGTACAAATTAAATAATCAAATTGTACTTATTCAGATAATAAGCTAACAACACGCGTAGACAGCCTTCTGCTAAATTCCGGAAGCGAGAAGGTGGGGCCGTTTAGTAATCCACCATGGCCAAACACGAGCAATAAGTGAAACATCCTAAAGGGAAGCTTTTAAAGAGTGGTGAGAAATTATTATTCTGAATATATATCACAAACTTTGAGTGAAGTATTCCACGTTAGCTGTTAAGGATGTTGTTAACTTGACAGCGTAGCTTACTGGTGTGCCTACATTAAGCATTACTTCTGTACGCAGTGAAAGATTAAATTAAGGCATGTTATCGACTCCCGGAAAATCTAGGAAACAAAAAAGCCAGTGCTAGAAGTTCTATGTGATGCATTTGTTAAGAGTGCAGTGTGTCGAAAAATACACAATTTCTTCCATAACAATGAGTCGCATTCAATTAAGAAAGTGCTTGTGTTTGTCAACGGTGGCCCCAACTTTCCTACATTCAAGCAAACATCATTTTATAAGCTGTTACTTGAGATAGTTTTGAATTTTGCAAATTTCATTGTAGGTCGTAAGGATATATTGTTATGAACTACCTCAGAAAAAGTTGCGCACACTCGGGAAGGGCGGAAACTTTATTTTTTCGACGAAACATGGGTAAATGAAGGCGACACAAATTCAAAATTATGGGTTGACTCAAATATTAAGAGTAAAAAGGAAGCATTTATGTCGGGGCTAAGTACTGGAGTAAAAGCCTCTTAAAGATGTGGCGGGCTTTTATACGCCAAGTGGAGGGTGAAAAGGAAAAGTTCTGGAAGGCCGATTGTTTTCATGACGTAATTGTTGACCGTCTCATTATCAACCCTGGAGAATCCGATAGCAGCACAGTGGAGGAAGATGACATGGAAGGAATACAACCTCTTTCAGATTAGATATGTTATTTTTTTTTATTTTCATATAGTGTCATTCATATTTTTTATTTTTATTTAATTTTCGCAGTGCTATTCGCATTTGTTATCTAAATAGTGACTTCTTCTTCTTCTTCTTCTTCTTCTTCTTCTTCTTCTTCTTCTTCTTCTTTTGCCTGTCGCACGAAGAGGTTAGCGAAACGAATACGAACGAAGACAGCTGTGCCACATGGTTACGAAAGTAGCGCCGTTACTGCTCCAATTAGAGCGGAAGGCCTAGGAATAAATTTTTTACATTGTTTACATGAGGACATGTGAAACAAAGTGAAACTACCATATTGCCGTGAGCCTCCGCTGAGATTGGTGAACTTTTATTTGACTAGATGGATGTGATCAACAAATAAGAAGCAGCATATATTGGGATTATTGTACTTACTCCCATATTAGACCCTCCTTTTACCAATTTTTATAGCCAAGAAAAATTAAGAACGTCCAATATGCCAGAACTTTCCCATTTCTATGGGAAAGAAATATAGAAAAACGTTATTCATTATTGGAATTGTAAAGCAATTAAATAAAATAAAGATTAACTATCTAGAGAACATCTGTTAATATAAAAAGCACTAGACAAATAACTGTAATTTATTATCCTTGCAATCGTATTTAATAAGTGTTCCAAGCTACAAAATCAAAAATATTTCCGATTTGATTAAATTATCATTCGTTATAGTGTCCTCAAGCAGCCTAATTTCCCGCTGTTTTTCTTATCCAATGTGACATCTTCTTTCAAACACAAGCCACTAGTACGAGGCAACCACTGTTTTGATTTGTCGCAAAGTAGCATTTCGCGAAATAACATAAAATGAATTATAATTATTTTGACGTCTAACAGAGCTTTGAATTTTATATTTATAATTATTTTTATTAATTTATTATTATTATTATTATTATTATTATTATTATTATTATTATTATCATCTTTTGAAATTCAGGGGCATCCAAGATTTGAATAAATGCTATATAAGGAGGAAATTTGTGGTTTGCAGATTTTGGTCAGATGTGTCTTTACACTCCATTTAATTTGTTAATGAACAGACTAATTACAAAATGAAACCATTTTATAATTTACGAGAAAGGATGGTTGGTTTTAATGAACGTTTCGTGCTGAATTTAAATTTGCTTATGTTTTCCCCACGAATTTGTCGTGTGTTCACATTAAAAAAAAAAAAAACGAGATTACAAAAGTTTTCGGTCTGTTCCCGTGTTGGGGGACCGACACTACCGTTTCTGTAGTGGTTTCAGCCCTGTACGTGTCATTCAGTTTTAGATAATCGTTTGACTGCGAGTGGCATACTGAGTTACTGTGATGTTAAAAATTGAACACCACGTCCATTTTAACTGCTGCTTTAACATTCTGTTAAAGAGTATAAAAAACTTAAAACCTTAGAAGACCTCGTAAAACAAGTTTAAAAAAGTGAAATTGGAAAACACGAGCAAATATTACGATTTTTTTTTCAAAATATGAAACATTTTACAAAGTATTATGAAATATGATCGCTTGCTTGATCTAGTGACTAGCATCGCTTACTGCTGGTCGGGAGGTCCCTTATTCGATCCCTGGTATTTATGTTCTAAGTTGAGGTCTGGAACGGGACTCACCCAGCCTCATGAGGACAATTGAAAACTGCCTGATTGAGAGGTAGCGATCTCTGATACACTGTCGCATGATGGCGACCGGTGGAATGCGATGAGCAGATCACATGCCTTACTACAATACTGCACTCTACCAGTGATGTTGCAAGACGAAGGTAGAGGATGCAGCGGTCGTTGCGGTCGTTGAGGCTGCACAACATATCCCAATAATAGCAGTATTAGAGACTGTGGCCACTCAGCCTTATTTATTTATTTATTTGTTAAAGTCATTAGACTTTTTCTTTCGTTGTACCAAGCTTAACTTAAGTTCAAGAATTATTTTCTGTCTCAAAAACATTATTATATTTTAAGTGTATTTTCGGAAATGTTCAAAAAATTAAAAGTGCTAAATTTATAATAGTGCATTAAAAGTTAAATTAATTGTTGTGAATCATAAAGCCTTCGCTTTAAACAGAAAGCACGGTAAGCCAAAACAGACCGTGCTACAGTGAAGGCATCTGCTCTCTGCTACCTGCAACAGAGCTGTGAAAGCGGGGTGAGTCGCCGCCAAGCAATATTTCATGCACAGTTACACTACTGTAGCGGGGTGCGAGCTTCTTGGTGTCCAATCGCAGAGTTCTAATAATTATACCAAGTTTCAGTGACAATACCACAATTGCGTTAGCAGTAACAAGGATAATGCAAATATAAAATTATATAAATATGAGTGTAAATAAATGTGCTATTAAACATGAATAATTTATATAAATAACGAGAAATATTTAGGTAATAGTAAGAATAACAATTAAAAGCGCAAGCAGTAACTAAGACCACACACACACACACACAAATCGTTGTAAATCACAGAGAAAGTTGAAACAAAATGTACTAGCAAATTAAATATTAAAAAAACATTAATACTAATGTTATTATGGAGGTGATAAGAAAATTATCAATTATAATAGGATAAAAATTCTACAGCAAAATTCAACAAATAAATATCTTTATTGGAACATAAGGAATATAAGTCTCAAGTAATCCATTATTTCTAATCATATACGATTTCTTATGAAATACTCCTAAAGTTTGAGAGTCTCTGACATCCTTGGCAATGCCTTCCAGGAACGGACAGTGGAAAGATGATGAGTAAAGTTATGCTCGGCGCAATGTACATGTAATTATAGTATGTGCCAGGTTTCAGAGCGTGTGAGAGAAAGATAGATTTTGGAAACGAGAATATGAAGAATATTTAGGACAATTTGAAAAGGCAGTGTAAGACAATGAATGTTTTCAGGCTAAGCATATCGAGAAGGAGCGTTATATGGTCAAACAAAAGCACATCTCGGATGTAACGTATGCACGCAGCATACACAGCACGAGTATCTGTGCAAGGTTAGAACTTAAGTTTGGTAGGAGAAAATCGCAGAATTAGTGAAGAGAATTACACTTGATTTTAGTGGAAAGAACATTGCCCTTATCTATGGTACTTAGCAATCACTACAATTGCCTGCTTTTTTAAGAGATTAACATCAAGGTCGAGATTACGCGTCTAGGAATGAACTGAATCACGATAATGGTCGAAGTTCGTGCCTCATGAATGTCGTTAGTTCGAGAAAGTATGTAAAACTGTAAATCGCCAGCTTAGAGGTAATATTTACTGGGGCTAATAGCGCATGTATTGTACAAATAATAAGAAACACACAACACTTTACGAACAGCAACAGGAGTTGAACAACATTGTAACATTGTGAAACATTTTCACTTAAGTTTGGTAAGAGGCAAGTCTTTGTCTATGGCAAGGGTGACGAGGTGTTCTTCATTTCGAAGTGGCGGACAGCAATCCAGAATAGTCACAGATTACGCTGTCGATCGATAACAATCTGCGATCCTTCGCTCTTGTGCTTTACGGGCATAGTATAACTCGGATGTGACTGGGCGCGGTCACTCCTGGTCTACGGAATCAAGGAATAAAATAGGTGAATGGGATAGACACTTTTTAAAAATAAATAGATTCCTTTTTCTCTATTCAATAGCATCGGTTTTATTGTTTCAGAAGTCTGTCAGATGGTTTTTGATGTGTTCGGTTACAAAATTGTAATCTCAAATTAAATTTATTTCAAAAACTCCCTTTGCTTGTACCTTTAACGTTGACATGTTCATATTAATACTCGTTGCTATTTTACAATTCTGAAAATAGTGCTTGCGAAACGTTGCCAGTTACATCCCTTCCGGAACCCTCGAGACAGTTCTCTCTTTTAGCGCTAGGGTTGCCATAGCATTTCCACTATTTGACAAATATCCTTTTGAAGTGCAACAATGCTTTATTATGAGCGATCCCACATTTATTGGAAAGAAGAGTCAGATTTGAAAAATTCGGGCCACGCCGAGATTGCAACCACGGATCTTCAACTCTGCATGCTGACGCTGTAATCAACTGAGCTACCGTGCCCTCTTCCTAGCACGGAATGAGTTGGTTAAGCGTCATCCGTTGTTCGAAACTTCTCTCATGAAAGAACTATTTCTATAAATAAACCCCACCTTTAATTCAATGAAATATTATTGAAGTTTGATGAAAGGTGGAAAACTGAAATAGTTTTGTTATGATAGCGCTTATTTTATGGAGAGAATATACGTTTAGAGGTGGGTATTTCTGCTCTTTCTGCTTTCCTGAATGGGGTCTCGGGTTTCACTTTTGTTCGAAGCAACTGCTTTTTGCTTGAGGCAGTCATCTGCCGGGTGGGAACTCGTGTTCCATTGGGAACGACATCCTTCGGCAAGGCTTGCCACAAATTTGTATATTGTAAATGTAATTTTAGATCCCTATTCGTTTAGTTCTTATGTTTCACATTGGAACTATCACCCTAATGATTCCTTTTTCCATATCTTAGTTATATAGAAAAGCTTTATGCCATTTTTGGTTGAATATAGGTTGTTAGTACAGTGCTATATATTGTGCCAAATTTAAATGATTCGTTTAGAAATTTAAATAATTAATTTTTATTCATGTGCACTTTTGAATTATAATGTTCTATTAAATGTGTTCATTTTAACTTGAATTGTGTTATTGAATAATATTAATGCAGAGTTTTATAATAGTAACACTTTTTATTAATACATAAGTACCACATTTGGTACTTGAATTAGCTTGTATTTAAAAGAACCATAAAAAAATGTCTGCAACCTAAGCACTGAGTTCCTTGCCCAATTTAATTGCATATACCTAAGCACTCAGAACGGTTTGTAGACGTTGAATTGTTGTAATGAACATCACTGCATTACCTTACCTTTGTTTTAAATTTTCATTATATATTTTATAAGAATGTTAATCCGAAACATAAGTTTTGTTAATAAAATAAATCGGCCTTGTTTTGCGCATTTTAAAGCTATACATTTTTACAAAAGTTGAGTTCTGTAGTTTTTTTCTAAAACCACTAAAATAGGATCATGTCCATAAAAAAGATTCCGTAAAATAATTGTTTAATGTACATAATCGAACCTCAGGCGATAAAAAGAACTAAAGTGCGTAAATTATGTAGGCCAGCGCAATACGTTAATTGTACGCAGTCTTACACTCTCAACGGTTTCACCACCACCAGTATATCTTCTGTCTTCTGAGGTGGGACGCTAAGCTCTTTCCCCAAACGACGCCCTTGGGCAATATGCTTTCTCACTCTAAAGAAACAAACAGCTTCCTTCATCTTTGTGTTGCATCATCACACGCAAATACACTTTGACTATTGTGCACTATCAAGCGTCACAACGAAAATAAAATCAGCTAGGTCTTAAAAAAAGTGGATAATTAAGAATTAAATACATAGCGTCATACTACGCTATTTCATTTTGAGAAAAAGATACACATAGTGACTGGGTTTTGGCATGCTCTGTGGTCTTCACTTGACATTAAACAACTTGACACACTCGTTGCTTTCACATGCAGTACATAATATTTTCCATCTTTCACGCACACTCTTTGGTAGCACAGGATTTAGCTAATAGTGTTATATTTTGTTAATAAACGTAACAAATATATTAAATAAGAGTGTATTACAAAGAGAACAAAATGACTTCAAAAAGGAGGTCCATGCTCTGCCTTCTCGTTTATTATAGAACAGTAATGCAGAAAAGAAGGGAATGCAATGGGGCCACAAATATATTATTTGTCGATTATGAAAAAACCTTCGAGAAGGTATCACGGATAAATTTATGCCAGAGCATATAATAAAAATGTACAAAGTCTATACTTTAATATTAGCATAGTAATTGACAAAGGAGGGCAAGTTAGCAATAAAACATCAAAGACAAATCAAGGTGATAAACACTATAAAGTAAATATACCAAGGGTGCAAAAAATGTATGCATACTTTCACAGTAGATATATATTTCAAAGTTGGACCGAAAAACAACAGTAATGTGCAGTATGATGTTCTGTGAACAGATGTGACTCACATACATTATGATAGCGTTGCTACGCGACAGGTACATCAACAATGAACAAATGAAATCAAGATTATGGTATGATATTCTGTAAACAGATGTGACTCACATCACTTTATGCTAGCATTGCTACGACAAAATGGAGCCATGATTATCGTTTGAACAGCGGAAAGCAATTGTAAAGTGATATTGGAAAACCGAGAATGTTGTTGAAGTTCAAAGGCAATGGAGACGTGTGTACAGAACAGAACAACCGTTGGATTTCTATCTATGGGGAACTCTTAAGGATTTTGTATACTGTAGAAAACCAGCTACACTGGCAGCACTTCAGGAAGAAATTGAAACGGCATGTGCTGCAATCGCTGAGGACACTTTCGCAATCAGTAGTTGCTCAATCAGTAGTTCATCGTACTCAGAAGTGTATCGACGTTGATGGTGGGCATTTTGAGCAACTGTTGTAATTGTAAAAGTCTGAGATGATTAGTGCTCATCTTTTTCTGTTTGTGTGAATTAAGTTTTGTTATGTTAACACAATTTTTTCTTTGCTTGAATTGTGTATACATTTTTTGGCACCCTCTGTATATATGCGTACTATATACGAGCGGCGCTTGGCAATGATTTACAATAATACTCTATTGCGAATACTGCGCATTCTATGAGCACGTTCATTCGTAGGGAGATGAACTGATATTAGTACACCATTCAGACACTAGATAGCTGTTGTAAGCAGAATGTGTAGCGAAAGGACAGTGTTTTTTTTTGTTTTTTTTTTTGTTTTTTTTTTTTTTTTTTGGCCAAGTAGAGAAAAACGTGGACAAGTTGGAAGGGGACTATAATGGATACAGATGAATGGTTTTGTGGAAAGAAGGCGTCAAAACTGCATACATTCTAGATATTTAACTGAGGCATGTGATCAAGAAGCACTGTAACAGAAGATTGTATACAACTGGGTCAAGAGAATCTGTTCATACGTAACCATTGCGGTCTCCCAGGAATAGTGAGATTTCGTCTGAATTGATTATGGCTGATAGGTGTATAACTTTTGAGAAACTGGAATATCGGACAGGCCTCGGCCGCGCAACTCTGCACGCCATTATTCATGACGATTTGAATATGAAAAAAGTGTGCGCCTATTCGCTTCCACTTGACACAGGCACAGAAGGACAAAAGGGTCGCAGACTGTCGTCGGCTGCTGGTGATGCATAATGAAAATCTGGATTTTGGAGAAGAGTCACTGTCATTACCACACACCAGAGAAGAAAGTTCAGTCCATGCAATGGCAACATTTTGGGAATTCGCAGCCCAAGAAATTTCGTGAGGCTCCTCTGCGGGCAAGCAGATGCTCACCATCTTTTGGGACACTTCAGGCACACTGCTAATGAACTGGCTTCCTCAAGGAACGACAGTCAATAGCGACGTGTATTGCGAGATCCTTACGCAACTCAGACGCAGAATTCAGGAGAAGTGGTCGACCGGAGTGTTCCACTAACATGACAATGCGCGACCGCAAAGATATTCACCGAATCTCGCTCTGTCTGATTATGCCTTATTCAACAACACGAAGGACTCGCTGCGAGGTAAAAGGATTGGGCAACAACGAAGAAATTCAGGGAGTTGTCTATGAGTGGTGGCACATTCCCAAACAATGGTTTTGCGAGGTCATAATGAAGTTACCAAAATATACCAACGATGCATTGATGTTGCTATGATGTATATTGAGAGATCTAATGTGTATTGAACCATGTTTCATAATAAATAAGGTACAAAATCTACTATTGTAAATCATTCCCAAACGCCCCTCGTGCTATATATACTAAAAAGAGTGCAGACAAGGGAAAACCATGGTTAACCCCTTTATTTGTCTTTAATATTGGCCATGTCATTACAGAACGGCAACAGCATTTAAAATATTTTTTTTTAAATAAAACATTGTTCTTAATACTATTCTATTTGCTGACGATCAGACTATGTTCAGTTATTCATAAAATAATTTGCAAGTGCATGCTCACAAATCTAAACAATGCGTAAATAAATATAAAATGAACATCTCTAGAATAACGACCTAAGTAATGGCATTTAATGGAAAAAAATCCCATAAGATGCAAATAATGATTGAGAATCAGTAGCGGAATAAGTCAACAATTTTAATTACCTTCAATTTAACTTATCTTATTGTAAGAAAGAAATGTGAATGTAAAACTAAATAAAAAATCTCAGTATGTTTGGAACATATACGTAGAATGTTCAAAAATAAAATCCTTTAAACAACAATGAAATGTTATAAAACGATGGCAACCAATGCTAACTTATGCATGTGAGAATTGGGCACTTAACCGTTCAAAAATAGAGGAAAATTGAAATAGCACAAACTGGGAAGTTCCTATATTCAGTTGCGGGAGCCACTTTACTGGACACAAAGAGAAATGAAGGTATAAAAACGATATGAATATATTCAATATAACAGAAAGAGTACATTAATTACAGGTTAATTGCTTTTTTTTTCGGAGCCATAGCAAATCGAGATGTGATTTGATGAAATATGTTTTATTGTTGATAAGAATAAACATGATAGAAAAGCGAATGAAATCACAAGCAAATATCAAAGTACAAAAATTAAAGAAGCACATATTACAGAGGTTTTGGTGCAAATAAAATCTAAGAAACTGTGTCATACATGGGAATTTCAGAAAATATCTCCCATATAAACGAACATATTTCTGAGCGCTCAAAGATCCAGATTCGATTCCCCGTGTACCTAAGGAAGATTTTCAGAAAGGTTATCATTGTGTCCCAAATAACAACAACACCTAAAACAGCAGCAGCAACAACAACAACAACAACAACAACAACAACAATAATAATAATAATAATAATAATAATAATAATGCATTTCAATAATAAGCTGCTTACTGAGTTTGCAGACATAATTTAAACTCGTTCAGACATTTTCAGCTCCCTAAAACAAATTACTGTAATTGATGTGAAGGTCATAACGTAATGGAAAACATTTTCAATGAGATATTTTTTTCTGCTGTATTTAAATGTGCACCAATTGAAGATCCCCATCTTTAAAACGAAACTAGCATTTCTCTAAGTTTGTTAAAATTCTGAACAAGAACATCACACATAAAACTTTTGGTGCAAAATAAAGTTTAGTATTTCTACTTTTGACGTTTTTTTTAATGATTTATTTATGGACGCTCTTTAACAGCTCAGGTCATCAGCGTCCCATTCAACTCAGGGCGTGAAACGACCGACAAATTTTGCTCAGAGGCCTCTCTTTCAGGCTTTTGACGTTTTAGAGTTCAGTATAACAATTTTTGCAGACTTATGCGCAAATAAAATAAATGTTTAAGTAAATAAACTAACTTCTCTGAGTTTAAACACAAAAAATATATACTTTATTAAATGTTCGTAATATGTTCCATTTAAATCTGGTAATAGCTAAGACGCAGCAAGACACTCCTGTCCTACATTTTCTAATAATATGTACTATTTGTCTACATTCCTGATATGTACGTTTTATAATACGATATCTCAGTTATCTCATTTTCTCTCAACAGCATTCTTTGGTATTGATTGTAATAATAAAACGGCGTTGAACATAAGAATTAATAATTAAACAAAACAAAATTTATTTTGATGCCATAGTAACATACGTTTCTGAAGAACTACATAGTTATATCAATTTAAGCAATACCTAGTTTTTGTAAAGAATGGAGTTTAAATTTTAATATAATGATATCTAAGATTATGGTATTCAAGAAGGGTTCTGAAGGAAAGATGAGAGATGATACTGGAAAGTAGAAGAAATTGACGAGGTAAATATCTAGGAGGATGCAATGAGCGAAACAAAAATGTAGCCAACTGAAGGAAGTTGGCATTGAAACTGGAGAAACCGCTAGGAATTTAACTTAAATTGTTTGAGATGGTATGCAGCAATAGTTGAGGCAAAAATGAAACAGGCGTTAGAGATTTGGGGGATATTCGAGAGAACTGTTAATTTGATTCATAGGCTTTCTGTAAACTAATTTTGGGTCTACCGAGAGTTTTACTCAATGGGTTAGCTCAAGCAAAGGTAGGACGAATAGGAAGTAAGAGGAAAATAATAGAAAGAACATTAAAGTATTGGTTCAGAAACAATAGCTAGAGGAAGAAAATATATTGAAAAAATGTTTAATTTTGCAAGAAAGAGTTGTCGGTCCTGGTGGTGTAGTGGTAACCATACTTGCCTTCTAAACCCAAGGTCGCGGGTTCAAATCCAGCCAGGATCGATGGATTTTTTCGGGCGTAAAAATCCTAAGAATGGCTTCCTTCGGAAGGGAAGTATAGCTGTGGGTCCCGTGTCGTATATTTACGGCACGAAAAAAAAACCCTCAAGCCTGAAAAAAGAGGCCCCTGAGCAAAATTTGTCGGCCGTTTAACGCCCCGATTTGAATGGAACGCTGATGACCTGAGATGTTAAAGAGCGTCCACAAATGAACCAAATCAACAAAAAACCAAGAAAGAGCTAAACAAAGAGATGTCTGAGTCAGTATAATTAAGGAAGTTTCGGAAAGGAATGGCATGGAAAAATAGGGAAAGAAATTGAATTAAAAAGAAAGGTTTTTTAGGATTGAATTTATTGAAGTGCAAGAAATAAATGAGCTTTAATAATAAAGTACCCAATTCCTTAAATTTGTTATAGATACTTTATGTAGATGGGGAAAATATGTTGAATGTTGTAACAAAGATAAGTAATCGGTAGGTGCTCTTCTAAGCAGGTGAATTGGGTGATTGGGAACATATGAAATAAAATTATTCCTTAAGCCTAATTTACTAAAAAGAAAAGCATAATTACACTTATATATATAAAAGAAAACACCCTATACCGTATTTCTAACTAACTTTTACAAATAATTAGCTCTACATGAGATGACGAACAATTTCTGAATCCTAGAAAATATTACTCTGGCAGTATCTGAAGTTACGTCTTACATACACATCAAGGTAAGAATAATGCAGGCGATCGTTTGACTGGCCATCACGGCGTCGTGAAGCACCAACTGATACCAATGGACCTCAACTGCCTTCAACTGACATCGTGTCTTCAGGAAAAAGACTGTTTATACAAGTTCCAGGGCGGTGGCCTCCGCACGTGCCATCAAAACGATCTGATGTCTTCGGGATGAGTGTTTCTGTTTATCCTCCGGATACAACATTTCCTAATGGTGATTGTACATCCAACTTAAATGTCAAGAAAGTCTAGAAGTCTAGAAGTAGACTTTCTTGACTACAAATTTATGTATAATGAACATTTTTCAAGGTGTAGCATCTTCTCCCTAAGACACGTGGCATTATTACCCAAAATCTAATGGATCCAACATGCACAGGAATTAAATAAATGGAAACTTTTTAAACTTCTCTCGTTCTATTACTCTGATTTATGTAATTGTACAACTTTATCAGGTATACCTAAGAAGAGTTTTTTATTCCTTGTGAAGCTTTAAGAGCCTACTTTCATTAGGCTTGGTAGCCTACTTCTAGGGCACTATACAAAGAAGGATTTACATATGTCTGTACTGGAGTTGTCAAATTGAAAGGTATAGGAGGAACGTTAAATATAGAGATATGTTCAATGTGTATGTACAAAGAAGGATAATAATATCTGGCATAGTTTATTAAAATGTAAAAGAAATTAGATCATTGAGGGAAAAAGAAATGCATTTGGAGAATTGGAACAATCTTCCGACAGGAATAGTTGGGAATAAGATAACGGATTCAAGTTCAGAGAAAAAGATGTAAGGAAGAAAATAATGAACAAGTTAAATATATGAAATGTGCCGAAATTATTAGAGATGATGGTTTTAATTATGTAGATGAATGCAATATCTTGATAACTATATTGTTGTGGATAAGAATCATAAGAAAATCAGCAACTAAATTAAGTCAAAGTAAACTAATAAATGCAAATGGTACAGGGTGATAGGTTGACTGTGTAATTCTGTATATTGTATTTTACTTTGTATTTATAATACTGAGTACTGAATAAATCCATTCATATAGTAAAAAGATTTCTTTGGGATGGGAATATGAAACTCATAGCAATAAGGAGAAACGCTGTAAGTTCACCTTCCAAGGCTAAGAGATCAAAAGATGGGAAACATTACTAAACTCAAGATGGTGCACCACTTTGTTTTAACACTTCAGAACAACTCACGGGGGAAATCTTCAGCAAGAGCGCAGTCAGCACACTACGCAAATGGTTCGCACGAGCGGCAGGTCTCAATAAGATGCCCTTTTGGCTGCGGTGTGTGGTAACCCTCATAATTGATCCCACAACCTCCAACATTTTCTTCCAGAGCTTAACCATGGGGAATAACCCCCCCCCCCATTGAAAACGGCCGTTTTCTCTCATCCAGAGCCGCCAGCGGAAGACCAGAAGACCATCGAAGCGAAACCTGCGGCCCAGGTCCAGGTTAAGCAACCTTGAGCACGGTCGGAAGCTGGGTGGGTGGCCTGTTCACCGAAAGGAACCTAAATTTCGCGAATGCACAATCACTAGCCAGAGAGATATCATCTTCTTCGTACCTGACAGATAAAGCCGACGATAAGGCTAGGTACTGTAGTCAAAACCCAGGTAACTCGAACTGTCACCTGACACCAACATTTTTGCAGAACAATGGAGTAAAGATTTGTCCAGAGTTATGACACCAAGTTCCAGATATACGTTAGACACGTTCAGTGTTAAGGCTACTACTCAATTGCTGAGATTTAAGCAATTAGTACAGCGGTGGTCAAATTTATTGCATCACCATGGAAAATTTTTGTTTTCTTAAAATTAGCAATAATTATTTATTACAGAGTCTTTTCGTGTAGTTTATTTACTGAAAATTTAAGAGGAAAATTGCTATAACAACATTTTTAATTTTCAGAGTCACAATAAAACAGAAATAAATAAACAAAACTTTTAATTTTAGATTATATAATTAAATATATTTCTTGTACAGTATTAGATGTTTTCATTAATTCCATATTTGCAACCTATTAGTTCGAACTACTGGCTTACATCATACAGGTATTGAATATACAAATTTTTGGATATATATTAGTTTTGTAATCGTTCTTGATGCCAAACATGGGTAAATGCTTTCTGCAGCTCAAGTTTGTTTTTTATAACAAAATTCCCCATCATCTTTAAGCAGTTCATTAAATGATCATGTTGAAATATTCACTTGATTGGGTCAATAAGATGATTACATGATTGTACATAGTCGGTACAATAGTTCTTCAACAGTTGTAGTATTTTCCGTGTCAACATTTACATAGTATGACACGGCTGGATAAGCTATGCATCTCTAAACAGTATTTTCCCTTGGATGCTGCACAACTGACATAACTCAACATGAAAGTCGTCAGAGAACATTGTGTTATATCATTTGTCCTCAATACAATGGAGGCGCAGTTGATACATTCGTTATATAAATAGAGGTCGCCGTGCAGGGAAATAGCTTTGCAAAGTTTACTCAATAGTTCGGTTACTCACTGTGATGTCAGAAAATTTCTCCCACTCTCTTTTCAACTGCACAGAGGAAAGGTAATGGATCTCTAAGACTTGTCCGCATAAAAAAGTCTATCCCTACGTTCCCTTCGGCCAAAGTTGCTACTGTTCTTGAACTTTTTCGCAGACTTTGCAGCTGTTGATTGATTAAAGCCTACTTTCGATGCAACTTGCCTTGTACAAAGCACCCCTTTTTTTTTTCCCCACAAGAAATTAATTCCACTCCTTTGCACTTGAGCTGCACACGCATGTCACACTGGGTTGATTGTTGAGATCTTCTGGAGTGAGAAACACAATAATGCTGACGTGAGTAATGTCAATCAGGCCAGCAATGTCACAGAGACATAGACTATGTTGCAACCAGTGCGACTCCATGGCCCAGTGATTAGACTGCTCGCCTTCCACCGAGGCAGCTCGGGTTCGATTCTAGTGACTGTAAGATAAGGTTACCGAACATTGCTCTAACTTTTCTATGTGTCCCAAAAAATTCGTCCCTGGATTTAATCACTTATCCACGAAAATCTACGTATTCATTCGTGTTTATTATTAGTGTGGTTTTTAAGTCAATAATAACATTCTATAGATTTTTAACTCATCATTTTTATGAAATGCACATGTCATGCGTATTTAAGGTTTCCTTTCGCGTGCTCTCTGGAAAGAAAAGAAATTCATTCCGCGATCAGTTAAGCAACTTTAGGAATCTTTAGAAAAAAAAACGGTTTTTATTCAATAACAAAAATTCATTTTGTTATAAAAACACTGTGTTACACACAATATAACAATTATAGAATGTATGCTGTATTAAAATTTTTGAAAATATTGCACACTATTTTTTTTTAACTGTAAATGATCTTGACCTGAATGGAGATAATTTGTTGGAATAAATTTCTTACTGAAAGCAGTATGTGCCTTCAGGAAAGGTACCGAAGTGGAATGAAGAAAATGCCATACCTTCTTCTAAATGGCGTGAAAGTTTCAAATTCTTCAACGGAAAAAAAAAAAATCATATCTCTTAGCTCATGGAGCTATTACTGTGTTTTTCTGGAAGTAATGCTTCAGAGGAGAGTTTCATTTTCAATCAATGGGTCGTGGACATCCCAACAGTCCAGAATGAATTTAGCAAATGCTCAAGGCATACTTGCCATCTTAGTAAACTTAAATATGACCTGCCAAGAATTAGGGTCCACAGAAGACCTACGCAAGAAGAACACTCTTCAGAAAAGTATAATTAATTATCTAATGAGTATTTAAATATGTATGAAAATTTATAAACCACAAACTAACATACACCACATTACAGTAGTATTGTTTATATTTGTCCCCGGAAATGGAGTGGAAACAAAATCTGGTAACCTTACAGTAAGTGGCATTTGTGGCCTAATAACAATAACTAGCACCTGGACAGAGTTTCTTCGGGTGTCCTGGTTTCCCCTGCCACACATTCTTGCTTTATCATCATTTCATCCTCATCATCCTCATCATCATCATCATCATCATCATCATCATCATCATCATCATCATTCAGTATATGTAGTACGCGCATTTCAAATGCACCACGCTAATGCTCTCTGTCGCCTGTTGCGGAACTGCAATACCTGGCCGGTAAGTGAGCTGACATTAGAACACAAAGTTATAGAACCTACAACGTCGAATTAATAGCTGAAGGATTACGATGATGTAATAATCACTTGTATATAATTGCTGATTGGTTTGTACAGAAGAGTATGGAAGAGCAGAGTGGCAGTTATGTCACGGAAATTGACTTTGGTCGTGTTTAAGCACAGCGCCGGTACTCTTAATGTTTAAGTAATGGAAATGCTTAATAACTGTGGCCTAGCAGGAACTGTATGTGCTGTTGGTCCAATTGTATTTTTATACTCCTTACTTGGTGTTAGAAGGTGTGTTATTGATGTCTAGATATGCAGAAACCGAAGAGAGTCGACAATATGCTTCACCTGGAAATTTCGCTGCTGCCTGCTGTACACCGGAATAATTCTGGATGACAAAAGACACTTTATAACGTTGAATGTTGTGAGATCGATTCTCCAGGGCACCCACCGTACCCTGCATTAGTTGCCTAAAAGAACGAGGATTATTGTTTGACGTATTTTTAATGGACTTTATAACCTTAGAAGAGAAATAAAATTCAAAAATATTAGCTCATGTGGTGTAAGAATGGAATCCAAGATCTCAGTTCAAGAAAAGCAAGCTCTGGTACTGGATAAATTTTAGGGAGTTTGTTTATTCATAGAAGTTAAAAGTTAAAATCTTATGAGAAATAAGAGGCAAGAAGTTTTTTAATGTATTGTTAAATATATGCCAGTATCAAACAAAACTTAGAGCATGGCTTGAAGGCTTGATATGTTTTTTTATTTTTACTTTAAATTCCTTTTCTTCTATCTCATGAACAAAAGATAGAAAGATGAGATCTTCGTCTTTAATTCAGTATTTGACATTTTTGTGCAAATGCTTGATTCCAGTTTTCATCTCTCATCAATCCAAAATGTCTAGTACTGCAACAAATCACTACGAATTGAGAACAACCTTTGAGGTACTAAGCCCCTCCTTCTCAGACATTAACTGGCCAAGGATTAGTTCTCCAATTAAAAATAATGGATTTGTTAAAAGAAGCAGGTAAGGAAGTCAAAACGAGATGCTCTTAATTTTTGTAAGAATCTTTATAAAAAGGCGAATGTTGGGTTAAAGTTCTACACTGTACATTGAAAGCGTAGGAGAGTTATGTTTTGTTTGTGGTGTGTGTCTAAGTAGGGATAGTGTTTAAAATATCCATAACGATAGGCTTCCACGAGTGGTCCGAAAAGAACTAAATAGACTGAGACAGCAATTTTCTCTAACGATTAATGCAATATTTAGCTATTAATACTGTGTATTGATCTTATTATATAAACTATTTAACAATTAGTGTGTTTGGCATGTTGTAGCAACATATATTAGAACGTTGTTTGCCCCCATGTTACCCTGCAGCTATTAATCACGACGCTTGTTTTATTACTGTTTTGTTTCCTCTCATTGTACTTAATATGTGGCAATGCAACTAAATTTATTATAATATCTGTGCATATTTTAATGTGTGAAAATGTACGGATACTGATATCTGCGTCAGTAAATATATAGCGTAAACATGCGAGCTCGCGATCTTATACAACAGTGTTTTCCCCCTTCCTTTAGGGCAGAAAGCGTTTGGAATAAGCCAGTGTGCATTTTGCCTGATTACCGTCACAATTCATATATGGTGCCGCTTGCTACCCCCATCTTCTTTTTCCTTCCTGCACATTAGGAAATGAATGGTAGTGTTCTGACGGCCTCCGGCCATTAATCACACCGTGCACAAAACTACACCAGAGTTGCCAACTTTTCAGAAAAAAACTATCTCTTAATTATTTCGCTGTAATCGTAGGAAAAACGGAACAGATTCGTACACGCGATAGTGGGCATAATACAACACAAACTCCAGTGAAAATGTTGGTTAGGATATAGGTTTTAATAGGTTAGATGTATACAGAGCGTCCGAAAAGTTTGGACTAAAGAGACTGGTGGATGAATTTGTGTGCTTCATTACCCTATCGTTACAATGTGTTTATATCCCTCTGAGATGTTATTTGAACATCAACACAAGTCTATTTATCTCTATACTTCTATCTCTTTCTAAGATAGATAACGAAAACCTGGGAGTTATACTGCTCTAACGTAACCTTCCGATGTGAAGAAGGTTTAAGAGATTAAGATACGGGGACCATTAAAAAGTTCTTGGAATGACCTACAGATTATAGCAGTAGTTAAAAGCCAATCAGGGTATATCTTCCACTGAAACAGATGTGTTGGAAAAATATAACAAATATCGAACATGAGGTAATTAAATACTTTGTGAAGGAGGGTATGACAGCAACAAAAACTCTATGGGTGGCCGATCGTTAAAATACAGACAGACTCGTGATGTCTGAGGTTCGATAAAAAAATCCCAATTTATATTTCATTTAATGTATCATCAGCGTCCACCGAAAAACGGACGTTAAAAGAGAATGGGGAAACTTTTAAGGAACTATGCGTTGTCATTTTCGCCTTGTATTAGAGAATTTCATATTAGAAACATTGCAGAAAATGAAAAAATTCAAATCTTTCGTATGCTTGTGTATATAAACGTATGTATCCACATACGAATACATTTAGAAAAAAAAACTGTCAGTTCAGGTGAAATATCTAAGGTTTGTTCTTAATAGAAAAATGTCAATAATGGGTTAGGTTGCAGCGGTACCCCACCTCTTTCTCTTCCTTCGGAAGGGAAGTAAGGCCATGGGTCCCGTGTCGTACATTTACGGCACGATAAAGAACCTCAAGCCTGAAAGAAGAGGCCTCTGAGCAAAATTTGTCGGCCGTTTCACGCCCTGAATGGAATGGGACGCTGATGACCTGAGATGTTAAAGAGTGTCCTTAAATAAACAAATAAAAAAAACCCCTTTCCTTCTCTTGAGACGGTTACAATGGCAATGTGTGCTTAATACGTGGATCGGAACGTGCTGAATGTCTTTTTATACAAATCGATTTATATAAAACTTGTGTTTTTAATGTTAAAAAGAATAGCGCCAATGACTCAAATACATCCTCAAAATTTTCGTGCAAAGAAAACAGGAGAAGGATTAAGTGAGGAATGGACAGCCTACAACCCAAGGATGCCTATATCAATTGTGAATCGTGTTCTCAGTGTTACAAACTCCAGAGAAAAAGTAAGCGAGAAGCATAATTTTATTGCATAATAATAATAATAATAATAATAATAATAATAATAATAATAATAATAATAATAAACTTTACACAAACAACATTTACAGGGAATATTTTATGTATTAACTGCATGCATTTAAATTACACTACATAATCAGTTACAGAGCAAGTCCCAGATATAGTAACGCGAGCTGAGCAAACTCCAAGTAACAACTACCACAGCTGCTACTATCCGAAGGAATTCACAGCGGAAGAATCTGAATCCACGGTGGTAGTGTAGGTGTAACGTATTCGTTTCGTATGCTGCGAGCCATGTTTTGAATCCCAGTTGGGTGTAGCTCCCTGGTTGAGGTTTTAATTCAGGTTTTTTTTCTGCCCTTAGGGGGCGGATATCAGGAAACTTTAACTCATTTGCGCTCTCATTGATTCATTAAGTAATTCATCGTTCATATGACCGCAAAGATTGAAGAAATTAAACTTTAAAAACGCACAAAAAAGAATTGATAGTTCAATGGTCAATAAATGAGGTGAATGATTGATTTCATAATTTATTTATTTATTTGCAGCGAGGGCGGTAAATGTATGCAGAAACACAGCTTATAATCCTTCAAAATAATCGCCTCCCGTAGCTGTACACTTCTGACAGAGGTGTACAGGTCTCGCATACTTTGGGTGAAGGCAACCAGTGCGGTTGAGTTCAGCGTTCACATTGCGTTGGATGCCGGCAATGTCTTTTAAATGTTTCTTCAAGGAAAGGAAAGGGAAATAATCTGCAGGGGCCAGGTCTGGTGAATGGAGCACAACTCTCTTACGTGCCAGGAAATGCCGCAAGATCCGTTTTCAGTAGCCTAGTCGTGAGGCTCTAACCGTGTACACAGTTTAACCTTACCCAATTTTTCGGTTACAGTTCCATAAGACACTCCTGTTGTCTGCGTTAACATTCAACCATCAGTCGACGATCTTCGGCCAAGAGCTGGAGACTTTAATTGATGCTTTCGTCTGTGCACATCGAGGGCCTCCTGGCCGTTACGCTCTCCCGACCTTCACGGAAGAGCTTGTACCACTCGCACACACACTTTTTCGATAAAGCATTGTTTCCATAGATCTGGTGCAGCTTGTCGTGACATTCCTTGGCGTTTCACAAAGCTCACAAACATTCGTATGTTGCTCCATTTTGCCCTTAACCGAGTCGCTGTACTACACCTTACTTCCGCCACGAGTACACACAAACTGTACGTCTGGACAACCACCACACGGCTTAGCGAAGCAACTTCATTGACCTGACCGTCAACCAGTAGTACCAACTACACCCCTTGCCAGCAATTCATTCATGATATTTATTGTTGGTCTTGGTGGTGTAGTGCTAACCATACTTGTCTCGTAAACCCAAGATCGCGGATTCAACCCGGGACAGGGTCGATGTGTTTTTAGGGAGTAAAATCCTAGGTATGGCTTTCTTCGGAAGGGAAGTAAAGCCGTGAATCCCATGTCGTACATTTGCGGCATGTAAAAGAAGCTCAAGTCTGAAAGAAGAGGTCTCTGAGCAAAATTTGTCGGCCGTTTCACGCCCTGAATTAAATGGGATGCCGATGACCTGAGATGTCAAAGAGCGTCCATAAATAAATCAAATCAACAAAAAATCAACGATATTTATTGATCACAGATTGTATATTCTCCCTTACGTAACCAAGAGGCTTGTTGACTGCTCCCAGAACCGGGAGAGAAGTAGAGACGCCTTCACACCGATGTAGACTATCTTAAATATGCAATATCTCTGGGAGATTATTTTACTTTTACATTAGGGAAAGATATACTTGAGATGGAATAAGATCAATCGGTACCTCAACCACTCTTAATGGTGCCTTTTGTGTATGGATAACAGAATACATCGGACGGCCAGTAACTTCAAAGGGTGATGCATAGATATCCACCAAGTCCTTAACGTTTCCACAGATGGTAAGTCCCAGACGTTAGTAGGCCCGCGAGAGCCACCAAGGAAGAACCGAGGTGTCACTGGAGCTGTTCTGAGACTAAACAAGTCATTGTTAGGAAATCTGGAGGATATTTGGTATGTAAAGGATATTATTATTATTATTATTATTATTATTATTATTATTATTATTATTCCGAGCGGGTGGCTCAGGTGGTAAACTTGGAACTCGCATTTTGTAGGTCCCGGCTTCAAATACACTGGAGCAGGCTACCCTGATCTTGGGTTTATTTCGTGGTTTCTCCTGTTCACATTTATTTCATTTCTCTAATCTTCTGTTTTCCCACTTCATATCTCTGGTTGGCGGTACGGACGCGTGAAAATTCGCGCTTCAGTTTCTGCTGTATTCTTGCAGGATCAACGCGTTCGTTAGACGACATATTGCAGTTAATATGACTCAGTTCAGGTATTCTGATCCACAAAAAATGTTTATGTATTGATTCGTACTAGAGGATTGGCTTGTGCTGTAAGGAAATTATTTCAAGAGGAATGTCCTGGTGCTCAAGATCTAAATCAAAGTTGAATTCAAAGATTCGTAAGCAAATTTCGCCCAGTGTTTTTGGGGAAATTGTTGGATAATATTGAACATGTTGCATAAAGATCCCTTAGATATGATTTCTTCTCAGGAAACGGGCATTTACCAATGCTCTGGTCGAACGGCTACAAAGTTACTGAAGTTAAAACACTATAAAATTGGGGCTATTTATTTAGACATAAGTGTATGAAGTAGATGATTTTGAACTCAAATGCAAGAAGAACAAATTAATTGTGACATTATTCCATTATAAAACGAAGCTTAGATATGTTAATTCACAAAACAACTGCTAACGAAGTTCCGTATAATCTAACATCATTAAAAAAAAAAAAAAAAAAAAACCGCTTGATCTAAAAATAGCAATATGTTAGCGACGAGAGAATAAATGGGTCCTTTAAAAAATTAACTGTGAAGTTTTTTTTGTATTGCTTGCAGAATTAACTGAGAGGAAACGTAGTTTTGTGAATTTATTAGTAGGACTCTACCATAGTATACACATCCAATTATTCCTTATAGGCAATTTGTGAAGTGTTAATAGTCCAGTCATCAATATGAATATGTGAGTTTTAAAGTTTTTCACAAAACAAGGACTTACTCCAAATGAAATTAAACACCTATTGGACGGTCCCCCTCATATTCTACCGTAAAATAATGTGCCAAACTTATGGATCGGAAAAACATTGAAGACGAAGAGCGTACAGGTCGGCCCTTGTCGGCTCACTCCTGAACTCTTGTGGAAGGAGAAATTATGAAAGACCGGCAATTACAGAAATAGCAGAAGGTTGGGCCTTTATAAAACAACATTCCCTCGAATTATTCATGAACGTTTAAACATGAATAAAATTAGTGAAAGATGGGTGCCTAGACTTCTTTCCTCAGTTCAAAAGCAGCAACAAGTCATCCGTTGTCAGGCATTTTTGGAGCTCTGCCGTGATAACGAGAGAGAAGTTCTGCAAACCATTAACCCCTTGTCGAAAAGAGAATCAATGGAGTGGCGTGAACCTGGCAAAGCACTTCCTCTAAAGGCCAAGGTCACTCAGTCAACCAAGAAGATCATGGCCACAATCTTTCAGGACTGTGAAGTAATGCTCTTCATTGACTTCAAGCAGAGGAACACCACAGTTTGTTGGCCTACTGCACAGACTACGGGCTTCCATCAAAGAGAAAATGTGCGGAAAGCTGAGTGGTGGTGTGCGCCTTCTTCACGAAAACGCGTCTGTGCACACATCTCTTATTGCAAAGGAAGCTGTGAAGAAATGTGGCTTCAAGGAGCTCGGCCGTTCACCCTACAGCCCAGATCTAGCTCCCAGTGACTATTTCCTCTTCTCAGAACTCAAGAAGGACCCTAGAGGAAGGAAATTTAAGTGCGACGAAGAAGTGATGGATGCTGTTTATGCCCATTTTGCAGAAAAGCCTTCTGACTATTTGGGGGAGGGATTGAAATGTTAATTCAAAGATGTAAGGAGTGTATTCAATTAAGTATAACTATATTGAAAAGTGAAATACAGTTTTTGTTTTTATTAATCCTATAAAATGGTTAGATCGGAAACTTTCGCTCGTACATAAGCGGGTGCACAAGTTGCAGGAAGCTGCGTGGCTTTATTTTGGAACATTACAATAGGGAAACACCTTTTGATTCGCTCTTGTAGTCAAAGATTCAATATTTTTTCCCAGTATTTACATGGCACATCTGGAGTAATCGTTTTGAATATATATACGATGTGAGGCATTTATAGTGTCGCGGCCATTTTCCTCCGAAATGAAGCGGAAAATCAAAAAATACTTCAAACAAAATGTGATATGAACCTTAACTCTTCCTTGAAATGCTATTCTCAATTGCATTTCAAGGTCAATTTTTTTTTCAAATGGAATGGTGTATTTTCTTTTCCGGGAATGGAAAGAACATTTAATTTTCAGTATAAAAGTTTAATACAACTATCAGCTAGGTGTAATAGATGATGTGATATTGGGAAAATAAGACATAAAATGTTTTCATTCACTTTCACTCCATTGGCATCAAGTTACGTATGTTGGAAAAGTTTCCGTTTTGAATTTGTATTAGAGCCGTTGGCAAAATTCAACACGCTTCTGAAAATCATCCCCATGAAGGGCTTGAGTAGACTAATGTGACATGGATGGTACGAATACCATGATGCTTATCTCTCTCCTTTGACAGAATCATGTTCCAGTTGACGGGAATTTCGGTGAGGATTAGCGGCAACTGCAGCTAATACAGCGACTTTCGAATTTTCCCCAGTAGCACTCACTTCTCATTCCATGGTGTTTGCTTATGCGACACCTCCCGTTTCGGAGAATAAGTTTGCAAGTCGTTGAAAATTTCTAACAGATGGCTGCCTTCTTTCAGGACATCGATCTCCGTATAAGTTGCTAGCTGCTCTAGCGTTCTTATGAGCGTCGCCATAAATGTATACATATCAATCCTCTCATTGATCGTGTATCGAGCATCCATGATTGAAAAACGTAATGGAACTGACAGAATAATGTCCTTTGAGGTTTGAATTGACAATGAGGAGCACTCGTTTGTGTGCCGATGTCAACAAACGGGTTTGTTCTTTGTAAACAAACGAGTTTCCTTCATAGCAGTAACAATATAAAAGAAAGAGAACTGAAAGTGAGTGAAAAACATTTGCTGTCTTATTTGTCTAACATCACATTATCTGTCACCCCTAACTGATAGATATACCAGAACTTTTATACTGAAAAATGAATGCCCTTTCCATTCCCGATAAAGAAAACACACTATTCTATTTGAAAAAATCAATTACTTGAAATGGCATTGAGAATGGCATTTAAAGGACAAGTTAAGGTCGCTATCTTGTGTCCCCTTAAGAGCACTTCAAATTTTGTCTGAAGCATTTTTTGGTTTTCCCATTTGTTTCGGAGGAAAATGGCCGCCACACTATCTATGTACACAGAAGTCTACAAATAGTGGTATTTTTTCAATAACTAATAATACTTATTTGATTAATAACCTATTTAGTATAATAAAATCCTATGTAACTAAACCTTTGGGTACTTGTAGTTGAAAGCATGGCACTGAAAACTTGCATCGCTCCTTTCGAGTTAAAATGAAATTCGCCAGGTCGACAAGAATGATTAACCCTTCATAATTTGCTCGCGTATCGCTTTCTCCTCCCTACTAGGTTGTTCTTTTCGCTTAACGACAAACAGTGTAACGTATGTAGTGAAATAAATATCATGGACGCTTTCTGCCACCCGGGCAGATACGTAACTCGAGGAAATGTTCGGGAGAGTTAGAAAAGCACTTGGTATGGAGAAAGTAACACATGGAAATGCGTAACGGAAGGGAGCTAAGACCACAAGCTAATGGGGTACACGCTGCTTACGAAACAATACTTCCATATCTCCAGAAACTTCTAAAGAAAGATCAAATCAAAATAGACGTATTAAAATTATTCACTCAACTGAATAATGTATAGTTTAATATTCATGATTGCACAGCGGGCTTATTTCGCTTGGTTTGCTTTTAACCGCATGACGGGGTTTATTTTTTCAAAGAAATGAATCAGCTAAGAACGGAACATCGCTACTCAAAAACATCTAACCGTAAATATCGCGATTTAGATTGTCAATTATTTAAATGAGAAGGGGGGGGGAAACAAGGTGCAAATATCTCTTAGATAGGTTCCTGGGTTGTAAGGCTTGCACTTCCGTAATCTTTGTGAAGGGTATTTCAGTAATTTTATAATTTGTGCTGATCCATTGCTGACTCCCGCTTTTGAGGAAACCTTTCGGGGCGATTGTTCTATCAAGCACAGGTTTTTCGTCTGATAAAAAGTGGGTTTTCGTTTTATTTTATTATATAGACTGCACGGCTCTTGAGTGGAGCTCTTAAAAAAAATCTTAAAATTCTCTATAACGTAGAGCGGCCAATTGTTTACAAAGTTATAGCAACCGATAGTTTTTTGTTCCGTATTTCATTTCTAAACTATAACTGAGAGCACGCACACAAATAGAAGTGAAACAACACAATACATCAATAAACACGCACTTTATTATTAAGTGGATGCACTCAATTCTGAAATTCGCGGCTGTGTTATTGCGCACCTATCTCTTCTTGAGTTTGGGCTGTGATGCCGTCAGCAAGCGCAAGCAAAATTATCATATACTCACTACAAAATTATATATATATATATTCATTATCATTTAAAAACAAATTAAAACACTCCATGAAATTGCAATCACATGTTCTACTTATATTTTGATTGTTGAACAGAAATTATTTGTTTCCTGGATCAAGGGAAGGGAGGGAGGAGTAGTTTAAAAATTATGTTAGAAAAGCGAGACACCCTTGTTGATGACGTTCTGAATCATTTATACGTTAGCACCCATTTTATGCACAAGCTTCAAATCATCCCTGAATCTTCGCAGTATTTTTGGTAGTTACTTAAGAACTTCAACTTGCCTATACTTTTGCTATTAAGCTAAATGTAAAAACTATTCGATTACTCTCCCAATATTTTGTATGGAAGCCCAAATCTCAACCAAGATTTTCAAACTTCGTCTTTTGTCAATTGTGCTTCAAAGAAAGTTATTTATATGCTAAATTGTAAATTTTATGAAAGGTTTTGTATTAACTTGACTTCCACAGTTGTTTCCCTAAGAATAGCCATAGACTGTTCACAAAACCTAAATCTCATTTATCGGTCGCAAAGCACGCACTATTCCATGTGCGTATTTTTTACGAATGTTTCTTACTAGTTCTCTGAAAGTACTTTAATCGAAAGAGCTTTAGTTTCCTATAAAGCATGCACTTCTCCCGGTCTTATTGTATCTTTAAAGCTAAGTCCTGTTTGTTTACGGTGCTTTTTCTGTTCCTCCGTCACCGGTTTTTCATTTGTTCCTTAGATTGCAACTTTATTTCAGGCGTTTTTATTTACACTAAAGAGCCTTACATTGTTGAAATATTTGCTTTTTATTTTTTGTTATGCCGTTCTATGTGTGTGAACACTTGGTTCGCAATCTATGTACATTTAGGTATTGTTCGTCATTTCTGCAAGGGCACCTATACATTATACAAATAGACTACCAGCATATTTGGTAGCAAAAAAAAAAAATTGTATTCCTAAAACTGCTTTTAGGAATTTTTTGCATAAATTGTGTACTTTTAATGTGTATATATTAACATTAACATAAATTAACTGGCGCCTCAGTAGTAAAAACGGGTGTTAAAACACTATTAAAAATTAACATAAAGGTGGAATAAAACTTTTTATATTTTATCTGATTTATGCTCTTTTGTACCCATATGCAATACAAAAATTCATATTTTCAAATCTAATAAAGCAACTTTCACCACCGGTGCAAAACATGTCATGAAATACTGTAAATGTCTTTTGTCTGCCAAATGGTGAGGTGAAAATTTATTGTAGGAAAGCTGTATCTATAACATTCGCTATAAGGTATGTAGATATGCTCTGTTTCACTTACAGCAGCCGAATATAGGCGGACATATACTGTAAATGTTGGTAAGAACGGAACATATTCACACATGCACTCTTATTATAGCTGAGTAAAGCCTACATTTGGAGATTTTACTGCGTAGTATATACTGAAGTGTTGGTTTTAAAAATGTGCAATAGATTTGTCCAAAGCAACTGTAAATGTTGCCCTCATATTATTGCTCTTATGGTTAATTTATATTATTTTCAAACATTTTAATGTTTATGTGATGATATATACACCTATGTTAAAAGTAATTATAAAGTAATTAAGATGAGCTTAATTATTTCAGAAAAGGAAAGAACCATCTGAGGGAAAGAATGCAGCACCAACCTTCTAAAGTCACCGCCTGTGGTGCCTCAGTAGAACAGGGGGCGTTAAACACTATTTAAAAAAAAAATCTTCTAAAATAGGATAAATTTAGGTTAGAAAGAGCGACTGAAACTTTTCGCTTCAACAATGACATAAGTTTTCTTTTAAAATGGTGTTTAATGCCATATTTACTGCTAAGGTATTACACGCATTGGGGAATTATGATACAAGAGAAGAAATGAATAAATTGGGAATATATATATTTTTTAAGAAAGGAAACGTTCCGGGCCTAAATTTAGGGCACTTGTCATTTGCCATTTACGAAGACTGAGAGAAACCTGGAAACCTCAGTCAGGGAGGACAATCCTGGCGGAAATCGAACTCCAGACCTTCTGCTCGCGAGTGCGTGCCTTAAACGACCTCGGCCAGACATAAGTTAACTTCCTGTTCTAAGTGCTTTCAGAAGAACATCAGATCTTAGAATTCAAATTCTGAAAATAACAATAAAATACTAGAATATGTGAATTATTGGATATTACTTACTTTCAAATTTCTTTCTTATTTTATAATTTGTAAGTACTAAAATTTGCAGTGTTACTTGTTTTGAGAATTTCAAAGCAAGAAGTAAATATGCATTTAGATTAGTGTTCATGCCTGAAAACGTGATTTTAAGCAATCATTATAACGAGATTGGTAATATGGAATTTATTTTTCAAAAATCATGAGAACATATAATCTGGTGAAGAATCTAACTCCAAGACAAAGACAAAACTTTAAGAAAACTTACACTTAACGAGTAAATGGACAGGGGCAGGCTGAAAATAAGCAAACAGAAGGATAAGGAAACTTGGGGGGAGGGGGAAGACAAGCTAGGAGAAATTAGAAAAAGAAAGCAAAGAAGAACGGACAAGTGATCGACCTCTTGGTTTAGTGGCTAGTGTTGTTAGTATTGTTGAATGCTGCAGAAAGGTACCAAATTCTATCCTGGTACTAGCTTAGAAATGTTCTAAGTTAGGGAGGTTTGGAACGAGGTCAAACCGCCGTGTGATGGCGACCGGAGGGATAGGCATGTGATCAGCACATCACAATACTGCACTCTACCAATGGTATCGTAAGACAGGTAGATGGCGCTGCGATAGGCCAACAGCCTGTAATGACTAAAAAGACCCTAACGAATTTATATAGATATTTTTATGTATTATCTTTACAATAGAAAGATTATTTTTCCCGTGTTTTGTTTGGATATTTTTAGAGATTTTTTTTTTATTTTTTAGATTTTAAACCGCTAGAATCAAAACAACAAGTAATTGTATGAATAAATAATTGAGGAGCTTTCTAAAAACGAATCTTTAGGTCTGGGCTCTTTTTCTGGAAATCGCTATATATGAAACACCATGTTTCGTTTCAGACTTTCACGTCTGAGTGAATGACAGACTGATTATTGAACTAATGGGAAACTATCTGTATGTAATGTAGTAGATGTAAAGTTTCTTTTACAGAATACATGTGAAATATGACTCAATGCAACGCCAGGCTGAAGAAGACAGAAGCTAAAACTAGGAGGTCAAGTGGTGAGAAATGTGTACTGATGTTGAGGTTAGGAAAAGGATTTATTTGATTATTTTAAAACAGACAGCGTAAAGAACTACAAGAGTTTTATTTATCTCACTCCATGGAACTAAGGGTAAGAAATAAAACAGAGTAAACTGAAAATTTGAAAATCTTTGGAAACATACGTGAGAATATAATTTGATTTATATCAAGAGTTAAGATTGAAATTTGTCATGTAGCTTTCTCTAAGCATTTCTGTTGTGTCATTAAAAAGACTTAGGTACATAAAGATGATAAGATTTGGTTTATTTACAGACGCTTTTTAACATCTCAGGTCATCAGCGTCCCACCAGGGCGTGAAACGGTCGATAAATTTTGCTCAGAGGCCTCTTCTTTAAGGTTGAGGTTCTTTTAAATGTAGTAAATCTACGACATTGAACCAATGACTTCACTTCCCTCCCGAAGGCAGCCATACTTAGGGTTTTTACGCCCGAAAAAATCCATCGATCATGGCCGGGATTGAACCCATGATCTTGGGTTTACGAGGCAAATATGATTACCGTTGTAGCACTAGGACCGCCGGTACATAAAGAAAAAAATACTTGTTGACCAATATACTCAGGTACATTTTCCATTTCGACTGTGTAAACAGAAATACAATATCCAACAATTAAATTATATTCAATATGAAACCATGAACATTGTAAACAAAATTATGTTCGTGACTTGTTTAAATACATGGACAAAGAGACCTGTATGTAGTTGGATAGAGTGTTTGTTGAAAGTAAATTGTAAACTTATAAGTATGCAAGAGATTGAAACAAACATGACCATGTTTTATTTAATTGTGATCATGAATGAAACAGACTGTGCCATGGATACTTATATCTCAATGGTTCTAAGTTTAAAACTCACAAACTAACGGGTATCTTGATGTTAGCTATGAAATAATGATCTTACAACCTCTGCAAATTAAAATATTTATTTAATGTTAATTATGTGCTTCCGTATAAAAACGTATGATGCATAGCTCTTAAAGTTATTTTTACGAACTCGCGTTTTTAAGTTCACCCAGTTACACTCTGGGGACTTGCATTATTAACAACTATTTGTCTCTAATGAATACATCACAAAAATGCCTTTGGTCGTCCTTTTGCGACTACTCATACATCATCATCCCACTATTAACCAGGAGTTTTTAAAAAAAAATTAATTTACAATGTTAGCTAGACATGGCCTCTAATTGCCCGCTCATAATTACTTGCTTCACGGCTAGTCATCTACCGCAAGAGGAAATCGGGCGGCATGCGACTGAATTGAAACACGCGGTTGTCGGTTCACGTTTCTTGACTGGATTCGCCGCAAGACGGTAGTTACGTCGGCACCCTAGCCGCTGGCAACCCCACGATGTGCGACCCCGCTCACGTCAGGGCGCTTGCGCGGCACTCTACGCACGGTGCGGGCAGGCAAGACGCCGCGCGACGCTCAGCTGTCAGTTGGGAGCCTGAAACTGTTCGTGAGGGTGGCGGAGTGATTACCGTTTCCTTTCTTTTTTTTTGGTTTACGATCTTCTGCAAACAACTTCTATTCTTTCATTTCGCAGTTTATCAGCTTACGAAACTTATCGTCGTAGTTTGTAGGAAAGAATGTGACTTTCTATGAACTGTTTTCATAGAAAATGGTACTCCAGAATGGCACATTTTTTAGGTGCTGAGTAAAAGTTTCGCGTGCACCACACGTATAAAGGTGTACCTCAGTCAATCATGTTCCAAGTGTCTTTGAACCATTGTAGATTCCGCAAAAAAAGCTTAGGTAAATTCCTCGTTTTCCGACACCGCATGTTGAAATACTACGCAAGATATCTTGGCCAATAGTAACAAGTTATTGAAGATTTAGGGCCTAATCGCTTTTAATTACAAAGCTGTTGTGTATTTTTCATTGCCCTTGCATTATTGTTAATATAAGAATATTTGTATAGTGCTTTTTAAAATGACGCATCCATAGTAGTTAAAAATCGCCTGTTTGAACCCCGAAAGGCTATGGCTTGATTGTGAAGGTTTTTGTTTCTGCTTCATGTGTTTTTGTTTACCGGTAGCATTTGTTCGGCGGTGTAAAATGTTCCGCGAAAGTGTACCATATCTGTCCGCTCCTTACGAGGAAGTGAACTCCAGGTGGTGGTGTAGCTTGGTGTGGTGACCGTGCACGTTTTCGTCATGACGATTCTGTACTATAGTGTCTGGGGGGTGCTTCACCTGGGGTGCCTCGCCCTCGGTTTCGTGCTGGAAGGATCCCAGACATCTTACGCACAATTCCGCAAGTGGAATGCGGGACTCAATGGCTCTCTGGAGCTAGAGTTCAAGACTGAGCAACCTAATGGACTATTACTGTACACGGATGATGGAGGGACGTACGATTTCTTTGAGATCAAGCTCGTGGAAGGAGCCCTCAGATTGAGGTATAACCTGGGAGGAGGGGCACAAATACTCACGGTCGGCAGGGACCTCAACGACGGGCACTGGCATAAAGTGCAGGTATGATCATCCTTGTTTACATTAGCTGTAGTCTCCACAAGGTTCATTTACTTTGACATACTTTCCGGGAAAGTACACCATCATAACCGAACATCACATATAACTAAAGAAAGTGAGCAAAGAAAAAAAAAAAATAAATTTACCAAAGAATGAATACTTGATATGGTAATTAATTTGTCTAAATTGATCTTTTTTCTGTGAAATGCCTATATACAGGCTACACAGCTTGTGGAAAGTTAGTTTCTTGTCTGAAAAGTCGTTTTTAACGTGAATTGTTATGTGCAAATGCCGATTTTTAATTCTATGGAGTAGCATGGAATTCTGACCTAACCTAACCTAGGGATATAGATTAGTGTGAGCTACTCTTTAGTTTTGAATTTTAGCATGACACGAAAAATGTTAGATTAAGTAATGATTGCCGGTTTTATAATTATAGTAATTCCCCCAATATATCTGAAAAACGATGTTAATGAGTGTCCGTTTTTAGATTTTTTTTTTGGATCACCATGGCTGGCCGAGGTCATTAAGGCACGGACTCATGAGCGGGAGGTCTGGGGTTCGAATCCCGCCAGGACCGTCCTCTTTGACTGAGGTTTTTTCCAGGTTTTCTTCAGTCCTCATAAATGGCAAATGCAGGGAGGTACTCTAAACTTAGTCCTGGAACGTTCCCTTCCTTAAAAAAAACCCTTTCCAATATATCATTTCATCTTATGTATCACCAGTGTCCATCGCCTGTGGTGCTTCAGTGGTAACAATTGGCGTTAAACACTGTTAAAAAAAAAGATTTTTGAGGTTGGTCTTTAGCATCAACAATCTTTTTTTAATTGTATTAGTGCATGAGAAGTAAGAGAACACCGTGGTTTTCAGAGGGAAAAAATTGTAAATGATTATTATTATTATTATTATTATTATTATTAAACTATGAGTAATGCGCCATTCTTTTATTTAATCTTTTGTTAATTAATGTATCAACATATTTATTCTGATATATCTAGAATAGTTACGTCAGATCAAAATTCTATTAAAAAGTACATTTACTTTATTACAACTATATACATAGCATAGTAATGGAATTTAAGCAAATAAGCAGATGCAGTGCACGGTGGATTTTCTTCATGGTAAACTTATCGTATTAGTAATTCGTGACATACTATCAATGCTTGACATCAATGTTACATGCTTCATTATGATTTTTTTCAATAATGATGTTTAGAAAAATTTCGTCATGACGCCTTTTCCGTCTTTTCTGCTTCGTTTCATATTCCCAACTGTTCACTTCCTTAAATTACAAGTAAAACTGATATGCAATATAAATAATCGCATAACCTAACGTAGCCTAGCCATAACAGTCATGGAAAAAAAATAATAAGAATGCAAGTTTTAGATCGCGATGAGTAACTCTGTATTTTAGAAAGCAGAAACCAAATGACACTTTTTTTAGAAGAAATAAATGACGTAATCCTGGAAAAATATTAGGTTGGGTAACGAGTGAACGTAGTTTTTGTTATATCTTCCCACTCTAAATCACCCATTTTCAAGTTAGTGTGCCATTATTTTTTTTTTATTGGCCAGGAAAATTTTTCTTCTTTTACTACCAAGACGCCATGGTGGTCTTCTAGAAAATTATCTCACATTTTCGAATTTTAAGACCCAGAGTTAAATGCAAGGAAAAAATTTAATTCCGACCAATAGCAGCCATTTATTACTAAATAACGATCCTGTAACGGTACTTTTAGTTTTATTGTTTGTGTTCTATTGATTATTCTTTTGTTAAGATATCGACGATTATGTTTTGTTTTATGTAATGCATCTTTTTTTATTTCCATTGTTTCAATAGAAAATATTCCTTATGTTCACCGTGTTTTGTTGTTGGCATTTAGCTTTTGAAAACTATTAAACATATCATAACATCACGTAATATAGTATACGTATTTTGAACATGTAAAATCGTAGAATAGTCATATTAAGCAACACTTGAGGTTTTGTTTGATCCATCACATCAAGGCTTGCAATAATCTCTGCAGGTATTACTATAAACACGCTAATAAACCCAGGCAAGCATTTTTCACGCAATATATGTTTCACAGTTTAAACGTATATTTTATTTTATTGATTTTATTGGTATTTATACAGTTATCTTCTTCCTCAAAACCGCCACTGGTGGCCGAGGTCGTTAAGGTGCGAACTCTTGAGCGGGAGGTCTGGGGTTCGAATCCCACCAGGACCGTCCTCCCTGACTGAGGTTTTTTCCAGGTTTTCCTCAGTCCTCATAGGTACCCTAAACTTAGGCCTGGAGTGATTCCTTCCTTAAAAATAAATCCTTTTCCAATATATCATTTCATCTCATATATAATTCGTGTCCATCGCCTGTGGTGCCTCTGTAGCAAAAACAGGCGTTAAATACTATTCATTCATTCTTCCTCAAGATGGCAATGCATATAAAGATCAAATTATGGTTTGGAAAAAAATTACGTTACGCTTGATATAGTTGTAACAAAATTTTTGCTCTTAAAGAAATAATGAATCCTACTAATTTAGAGTTTGTTGACAAAAACCATTATTATTAATAATAAATTGATCTTATCTCACTTAGGATTATGAGATAATCTTAGCTTATGCGCAATAAATGCAGTAAATAAACAATAAATAAAACCATTTGTTTTATGTTTAGGTTGTAAACAGGGAAAATGTGAACTATAGCCTTTAGGTATAAAATAAACATCGATAGAATTTACCTTCTGAAATATATACAGGCTGTTAAACTGCTTTCTTCAAGTACAGAGTCACTATATTCCTGGTGTTTTATGGAATACCACTAGATTTAGAAAGAGAGAGAAAAAACTGAATGTTCGCTCACTAATTTTAGCACCATTGTTCAGTGATTTTGTTTTTCACATAACCTCAATTTGATGGTCATGAAAAGGCTAAGTTTGCATGGAAGCAGGGAAGCTCAAACTGGACAGTACTGGTAACTTTGCATCGTAAATATCTTAAATGTTAATCTTAGAGCTGTTGATTTACTATTCTGAACTCATATAGTGTGATATTTCTTATTGTATGTTAAATACTTAAGTTTCCAATATAAGCATTAAAGATATATTTGTTAATGGTGATAAATATTTCTGAGCCTCTAGAGACAGAAATAGTTGGTATATTGTCAACCATTAGCAACTAAATGAAGCTCGTCATGGTAATCAAACTCTCTCCAATCATCTATAGTTAGTTTCTGTCATCCCGAAAGTCTGAATATCATGTGCTCATACTTCAGCTTCAGAACGCTTATGAAGAGTAAATAATATTCCAGTTTTATAGTAAATTTGTAGTTAGAGATTAATGTATTATTGAAAGCCTTTGATAGAGCAGAAAGATGTAAGTTATGGAAAATTAGGAATAACAAAGGCATGCCATTCCATTATATTTCATTGAATTAATAATAATAATAATAATAATAATAATAATAATAATATATGTATATATATGGAGACTGTAAAACAAAGCAAATAAAGTAGTTGTAAGAGGAGGCTACAGTTTATCGACATTACTTTTTAATATTTATATAGATGAAATTGTAGGACAATGAACTATTTTAAGAATTTTAATATGGAAGAGTGTGCTCTGATACTTATGTTTGTTGACGATCAAATTATTATTACTAACTCAAAGATTAATTTACATAAATATATTAAATTAAATGAATAGTAACGAAATAGAATACAATATACACGAATAAAAGTAAAATTATGGCATTTAAAGATAAAGAAATTAAGAGGTAAAATGGTAATAGAAAATAAGATAAAAGAACAAGTGTAGAAATTTAAATTTTTATGATATGACTTGTCATACGAAAACAGAACAAACCAAACAAATAAAATAGAAATGTTTAATTATACGAATGATATCATAAGCATATCACTACAAAATAAAGCAAGAAAGGTTACTTTATTCAACTTTTACAAAGTGATATCCTTGCCAAAGCAATTACATAATGGCGAAATTTGGATAATGACAGGAAAAAATAAGTTAGTGACATGAAATCTGAAATAGCAATAGCAGGATACAAAAAACTGAACATAAAAGAAATAAGAAGGAATTAGGAAGATATAATCTCAAAGAAAAAAAGCTAACGAATAAAGGCAAAGTCGATAACTCCCGTACCAAAGATGATACGAAAGAGACTATGGCAGTATTTTAAAAATTATAAACCAACAGGAACCAGAAATATTGGACGACCCATTAAACTGTAGTGTGAATAAGAGATTGCTGCAAACAGCAATATCTAAAGCATGAACAAAATGTTACAGAACTATTCATAGTCAGAATTGGAGAACAATCTGACTGGTTGGCTACTCTACCTAAGGATCATCTGGTGTTCTTTACAGGTGACTCAACAGTAGGAAACTCTTCAGGAGGTGCGATTTATGGATTATATCCTAAAACAAACATCTCTGTAAATTTTGGAACTTTGTTACTGCTTTCGGGGCAGAGGTAATTGCATTTCTGTCGGTCCTGGTGGTGTAGTGGTTACCATACTTACCTCCTACACCCAAGATCGCGAGTTCGAACCTGGCCAGGACCGATGGATTTTTTCGGGCGTAAAAATCCTAAGTATGGCTTCCTTAGGAAGGGAAGTAAAGCCGTGAGTCCCGTGTCGTACATTTACGGCACGAAAAAGAACCTCAAGCCTGAAAGAGAGACCTCTGAGCAAACTTTATCGGCTGTTTCACGCCCTGAGTTGAATGGGACGCTGATGACCTGAGATGTTAAAGAGCGTCCATAAATAAATCAATCAGTCAATCAATTGCACTTCTGATTTGCCTAAACTTCTGTGAAAAATCAAAGCATGCTAACAAACGCATACTTAGTCAAGCTACCGTTAGTGCACTCAATACTTAGGTAGGAATATCTCCAAGCTCTCTCTTTTCACACAAAAAAGAAATTAGAACTTTTGGGTGCCAGGGCATAGAAGGTAATGAAGCAGCAGATAAGCTATCTAAATAAGGAACTAAGACTGACTTCATAGAACTGCGCCCATAGCCAGAAAACGATTAGAACGGCAGTAAGTCATTAGACTAAGAACGAGCAACAGATAAGATGGAGGAGATTCCCCGTCAAGAAGTGGGAAAATTCATGTTAAAAATTTCGATAGTAATATCTACTGAGTAGCGATAGAAAGCAGACCAGCATTGGAACAATGGCCATTGCGAAATCAACTAAGGAGGATGGGACCATGTAATTGAAATCCCACATGCTGTCTATGATTAGATTGCAAAACAATCTTACTAGAGTGTGAAACTCAGGAAAGACCAAGAACACATCTAATAGGATTCAGTCCTATTAAGAAAACTTGTAGATCTCACTAAAAATTGGATTCCAGAATAGCACAAAGAGCCAAGCTGTATCTACACACTTCAACATTAATGTAACTCACGAAGGAAGAAGACCTGCAGTGAGAATCTCCTAAGCCGTTTCATGCTGTTCCTCCTGACAGGGCAGGTTTCGAAACCGACCATAACCAAATTTAACTACTTAACTCTGTATCGGAGAAATTGCTCTATAAAATACTCTATGCAGATTTTTCCTCGTCATCAGAATGCGAATATTAATTTCACATTTATCTTTTGTATAATTATAAATTTCCATTTGAATGGCCTTCGTTTCCTCACGTTAAAAGTCAAGGAAAATGAACTATTCTGCAGAATTATATGCCTTATGTAGTGCAAGAAAAAATGGGTAAGGTGACTCTTAATGAAGTGGCGATGACGGTACGAGCAAAAAATAGTATTTTAGGTCTAGTACTTAATTGTTTCTGATAGCAAAGAACTGTACTGACCAAAAAAGGGCAAGCAATGGTAAAGAGTGAAATTATTATTGCTAACGCAAATTCATATTAGTGGCATCTCCTGCGTAGGATTTGCCCCATGCTCAGTTGCACACTGAGTGGTTATAGGCTACCAGCTAGTAGAGCGCTGATGTATAGTAAGGTTTATCAATTGTTAGGTTATGAGTACACGTTTTCAATTGCACAGTGAACTTATATATGATTTATATTTACTGATAGATCACTCGTCTTGTTTAAATACCATCTGAAGAGAAATGTCGATATTAAAGTTCCACTTCAAGTGTTAACAAATTTTCGAAAATGGGAAGTTTTCGGGATAAAAAGCAAAGACGTTCTCATCGAGGAAACAAAGAGATTGCCCTTCGCTTGCAAATTGTTCCT